>JAPTYQ010124184.1:0-16158 GCA_029814465.1 Ostorhinchus cyanosoma | reverse complement strand
GGGAATTAAACAACTTTTCCATGATATTCTAATTTTTTGGAAAGGGTCTGTATTACACAGAAGGTGAAGAGCTTATGTGTGTGTTGTGACCAAACAAAATAAATAAACATAAAAGAAAAGCAGAAATATTTTCAGAGATATAATTTTGTTATGGATTTGTTTTAATCTTTGTAAATATCCAAAGGTTGTGCTATTGGAGTGGTGCGCCTTTGTCTGTTAGGTCATTTCAAGGGAATTTCTATTAATATTAGCAACATTTTGTCAAGTGGTCAAATATGACATTTGGAAATTTTAAATGCATACATGTGTCATTTGTAACTTTAGGGAATAAATTATGTAGTTAGTAGAGATAAATAAGATTAATACAAAAACACACTTGTCAACACTTAATTTCTGTTTAGTCTTTTTTTTTTTTTTAAATATTGCCAACATCAGATTTGAGAATGAATTGGCCATAGTCCTGATACAGACATCCGTTTACATGGGATTTGTTCGGTCTGAGTGTGCGTAAAGAGGCCTTTTCCCTGTGGCGTAAACGCAGCCAGTGTTTCAGCCTTTGGTACAGGACAGGAGGAGCAATTAGCTTTTGAGTCACTGAACTCGTACAACAGATAATCTCTGTAGATATTCAGATACTGTATCATTTAAATGCAAGTCCATCATAACACATTGTAATTTAGGACAGAGTATATCAATTATGACTTAAATCATTTTAAAAATGCAGCTCAGCCTTTTGATGATAGAAATAAAACCCAAAGCTTTTGTCACAGTTCCATATATCTTTCACTGTCTCCCTTTGTGTCTCGACAGTCACCAGAGGAATGGCATCCATCCTTTCAGAGGTGATGATGTATGTCTCCATTATTGGGCTGCAGTTCTGGCTGGTGGTTGAGATGGTTTACTGTTACAGAAAGATTGCAGCAGCTGGAGAGGAAGCCTTAAGAGAGAGCGCGTGAGTAATGCTTCCTGCACATTCGACCCCCCCCCCCGCTCATTTCCTGTGCCACTCCTTCAGCCCCAGATCCCACTGAATTGTCCAAATGGACGGATTTTTCACCTTCTACTTTCACCTGGTTTCCCTCCAGCCACAGTTGGAAATGTATAAACACAATCTTCTTCAGCCTGCTCTTTACAGTATTACAAACTGTTGGACTTGACTGAACTGATATCTTATTCTGAGTCTGTTACTGTTACTACTACCTGTTTTACCATTTCCTCTCTCTCTTTCAACCATTTTCCTTCCCTCAGGGCGGAGTATTTAGCTATAGCATCGGAAAGTAAAGATAATTGTGCAGGTGCACAGGTGGCAGAATAGCACTGGTAGGTCTGGATTCTCATTTGACTCATCTCTAATTTCACATCCTTTCTCTTCATTCCATTGTTCCATTGTATTCTTTTTAAAGAGGGAAGTGGATTAAAACCAACTTTCTATCAACAATTGTTTTACTACCTGAAGAAAAACACCTGATTTGACATAAATCCAGTCTGCTTATTCCAAACCTGAAATCACATCCATTTTTCCAGCCTGTCAGGATTTTGAGTCATGCACAAGTTCAAATATAGCCATTAGCAGCATTTTACCCCATTAAAAAGGAGATGGCTTTCAAAAGATTGATCCAGATTAGGGAAGTCATTGCTGATCTTGTATTCCCCACAAAATTAGCCCTTTACAATGAACAGCTTCAGATTCATTTATGCATGCTCCTGTCAAATTTTAATGGTTAAACATAGAGCCCCGGAATTATCAGCAGTTTGTTGAGTGCATGCGAAAAGCATATGAGTGGACATGTTACAGAATGTCACAGATCTGGATGCACCTGGTGTGGATGATGGAAGTGATGGTCATTGCAAACAATTTCATCCAGATGTTTCTGAAGTGGAAACCAGGTTCCCATATATGATGAACAGTTACTGCTCCATTGAGTGATTTAGTCAAGATCAGATGTTTTTCTTCCAGTAGTGCTATGACCACTTGTGTGTGACAACCATTTTTAGTGGGTCATAAGCTGTTGTCTTCGTTGTCTTAATCTTTATTAGCTGTTTTTTCAAACACACACTCAGACAAAACTACTGGAAGGATTAATTTCATTTTTTATATGTAGCTTCCTTGGGACAATGTTTACAAATTTTGTTCACAGTTTTGAGAAATTTAGATTTTTCAAGTTTTGATGAAATGTGCAAATATTAAAAATGTACCCTTACTTAAAATGGTCCATATTTTGATGGTTTATAACATGGAAATTGTTAGAGATATTAATAATAGTTACTATTGAGCACTGATAGGAAATCATAGATCGACTTTAATAGAATTAGTTGAGTTCTCCTCCAGTGAAAGTACCACCCACTTCTATTAGGAGGTTGATCTCTTGTGTCAAGACCATCGCCCACAGGCACATTAAAAACTTAATGACATTGTATATTTCTTTCATTTTCCTAATCGCCAGAGTAGGAAGTAGTAGCCAGAGCAGTTTTCTTGTAATTCTTCAGTGTATGTTAGCAGTTCTTCTCTCCCTCCGCCCACTTCGCCGTGCTAGTCTGCTGGCTGGACACTATACCAAGATGGCGGCCCTCTGGCGTCAGCGCGGACAGTCAGTCAGCTGTCCAGGTTATTTAGACATCAGTGGTTCTGCTACTATGTTGTATTCATGCCGTGACTCTCGTCACTTCTAGAAGGGGGAGTGTCCAGGCCAGTCAACAGTTCGGCTAACCGCGGTTTGCAAATACATGCCGGAAAAGCTCGACTTAGAACCGCATTATCTGGCACAAATAGTCCGATTACAAAAACTCCAGTTCGGTTTAACTACAGTCTGACTAAGGTGTATATATGGCTTTTAAAACGTAGATATTAGCTGGATTAAGGCAATGAGTCCAATTTCTCTAAGTGCATGTAAACGTACTGTGACTGTATTCAATTCCAAAGACGGTTCTTAGTCTTTTGTGTATGGGTGTTTAGATTCTTCAGTTTATGGGATGCTTTGTCAAACAAACGAACAGTAAACTAAACAAGAACAAATTCAACTCCGGCCTGCCTGAATCCCAGATTTTCAGTTTTCCAGAATGCATTCAAATTCTACATATGTTCAGTTTTAATGATGCAGCTGCTCATTTTAATTTCAGTATGTATTGCATAGAAAGTATATGTTTAATAAAGAATGTATCTCCTGATTTTAATTTTCTATTAATAATAATTATTTATTTAACCTTTATTTAGGCAGAAAAAAGATGTTGGGATGAAAAATGTCTTTTGCAAGAGTGTCCTGGCAAAATATGGTAATGACCAAAGTGATTTTGAAAGTAATTATTATGTGATTCTACTTGTACTCAAGTCAAAATTATAATATTTGGCTCCAAAATGCATTGTAGTACAAGATGGCAACCCCAAAATCACACTCAGGTACTTTAGCAAAAGTACTTTCTTACATTCCATAGGAAAAGAGGAACTGGGATAAAAACTGAGAAAATAATATAACATAATATGTTAGGTTTTGTTAGTTTTTTAGATTATTTGTTGCATTACAGCTGAGAACAAGTTGACATTTAGTGAATACTGTCAGATGAAGACTATTTGTGAAATGTGCTGAATAATCAATGTTTGCTCATATAAATACATAGTGCTCTATACATATATTGTATTTTGTTATTAATAACCATTAAATGCTAAATGTAATGCTCCTCAAAGCCTTGGAATTTTTAGTAATATGCTTTTTTATTGTCATTTGTTTCATGTTTTATTTTAGGTCAAGAAAGAACTCAAGAAGACTTCTTTGAAATATCTTCCATCCATTTTCTTGTCATCCCCTGCTCCCACCATCACTCACCTCCTGCTATCCAATAAATATGATGGAAGAAGCAACCACAGAGAGAGTCAGATCTCCAAGAAATAGGTGATAAGTGGACAACAAGTAACTTTTGCAAAAGAATGTAAAGATCTGAACCACTACATCCTCTGAGCAAGAATGAGTGGAGGTAGACGGAGTTGTGCTGTACATACAAGTATGCACAGATGATCTTTAAACACATATAAAGTACATAATAGGCTTAGATGGAATATTCACTATTTGCATGCTTACAAGATGATCAAAATGACTGACACGATGGTTCTGGTGTGATTCCACAGTCATGTTTTTAAGAGTTTTCAATCCATTCTGTCATGTTTCCTGATATCTGATGAATGGGAAGTTTGAAAGCTGATCCAAACATTTTGTATCAAATAGAAAAAATGTAAACAGATTTGGAATAGATTTATTAGATTTTTTTAATATTATGTAAAATGAATCACTGAAGTCTTGGTAGCAGTTGAAAGATTTGAAAGCACTGCAACTAAAACTCATATTTTATCCTAATCTATCCTAAAATTTAGTGGTAAACTGAGATTAACTGAAACCCAGACTTAGATTTAGCTGACTGCCTACTGGGGACTTTAATTTAATTTAATTTAATTTTGTATTCATTGTTGCCCTGCTCAAATGTTAGATTTGGATATTTGATAAAAGTCTTGAGTGATATGAGTCAAGTTTTTTGATTCAAAAAAGCAAAATGTTTTCAGTTTTTGAATCGCAACAGGGATAAGGCTCAAATATTGTATTTCAGACAAATCTGACATTTTTTATTTTAGTTTCCTTAACTTCAAGACATAATAATCTGCTAAAACAATATGTGTGACAATTTAAAGCATATTTTAGTCAAATCCCCATCAATTAAATCATCACTGCTATTTTCAGCACAGCTTTTATTAAACAGTTGTTACCTTCAGCCCACACTGACCGCAGGGTATTGTCATCCGTTGGTCGTCTGTCCATCTGTCCATCTGTCCATCTGTCCAAAATCTTTGGCATGCACTGATAAGTCAGGCCACTGGGGGCAGTAGTGCAGCTGATCAATCAGGCTGAGGGTTTTCAAGTGCTGTTTTACTGTAAGTGTTCTCCTTAAACCTGCTTCCAAATCAGAGAAAACATCTCATTGCATCCAGACAAGTCTGAACTAATGACTTCTGAATTTGAGATGACTTCTTATGACATCTAAAAAGATGATGCCCACTTTAATTCATCACACCAATTTGTACGTCATCAAAAATGAAACTTTACCAAATCATCTGAAAACATGAAATGTTAAGTTCAGCTGAATTATCATAATTCATATTTCGTCCTTTGCAGTAAGGGCTTAAGGGCTTTAAAGGCTTCACAATTTGCATTTTTTCAAGCTATTGTGGGAAAGTGTTTGACAAAGTCCACCCAGTGTGCCTCTTAAGGTAAATCCAGTGAAAACCAAAAGGAGAAAAGACGCTGAAGCTGAAGCTCTGTAACAGATTTAAATGTGCAGTGGATGGACCACATGACCAGTTGTTGAGTATTGATGAACTCTAGATGGCAGCCAAACTTTGACACTGACAGAGTGTTAAACTACAGGGTATTCTGTCAGTTGAGTGGGCCTAATGCCCTGAGCATCAAGTCAAATGCCCACATTTCTGGTCTCTTTCCACTTTCAGCTATCAAATCCAAATCCAACTTTGAGAAAGGCACAAAATGCATGTTTACAGAAGTATTTTCACTGTTTCTGGGCGATGAACTCTTACATATGCATTCTTTTGCATATGCATATTTCTTGTGCAGGATGAACTGGAGAAAATCCAAACCACACTATCAGTCTGCTTATGTTTATGATGTAAATGTGTTTTCTTTCAGAAACAAATAACTTCAGTTTTCACTTCACATGTAGTTGTGGAAATGTTGCTTGCCAAAAAACAAAGTGACACATTGAAAAAATAAAACTCTTAGGAAAAAACAGACTCCGTTGCTTGAATTCTTTTCATCTTGGGTAAATTCTGAATGTGTCGGTTGATGTCCAGCAACATTTTAAGACTTACCATATTTTTCCTGTTTATCCTTCATGTCTGTGTTCAAGCAGCTACAGAAAGTCTTCATCCTGCTCAGTTATTATATATTTAATATACTTAGCGTTCAAAGACTGCAATGTTCAGGTTTGCATGAAGATTTAGTGCATTTACTTCTGGGACCCCTGTTATGCGCGTCCCCTGTTGATGACTCTTTAGTCCTGTATTGTGTATGTGACCTGTCCCTTTTGTCCACGAAGCAGCCGAGGACATCGACCTGAGAGGCTAACTGGATCCACCCGTGGGGATGACTGGAGACAGGGAATAAAACAAGAGAGAAGAGAGTGAAATACAGGCTCCAGATATCAAGACCTGTTTCTTTTGTTGACTATTCTTTTTGTATAATGCTTTGAGTTGGAGGTTTCCAACGGTCCCATTTTCGGTTTTCGTTCCTTGGTGAGTTTTGGTTAGGGGATTAGAGCGGGATCTGACGGCCCATTGCGTGGCTTGGTCCTAGTCTCTACACACCTTTTATTTTGACCAGGACCTCCAACTCTCTTTTTGTTAGCACTTTAGTGAGTATGTTTGATTAAACATCATTTTCATTGTAATTTTCGTTTGTGGCATTTTAATGTGTTGTCCTATTTTTTCCCCTTTGAACTGAAACAACCCCACATGAATGAGGGACAGTAGATTATTTGGCTTTGGGGGCTTTTCATTCAGTGGCATTTTGAGAGGCAAATGTACTTGTAAATTATTGACAATTTTATTGATTTTATTGGGTTTTTCTCTTGTGGTATTTCTTGTGTGTATGTTCAGTGTTGTGCGACTTTCAGAAACAAAACGCCTGAGGGTTCAACCCAAAGGATCAATAAAGTTCTAATTTAATCTTACTGGTCCAACCCACTTGAGATCAAATTTTGGAACCTGAAATAAAAGGCTTTTGGTACCTTTGATTGTTGATGCTACAAAACCCAGACCTGTGTAACTACAGGGGTGGAAAAAAATTATTATGCCACCCTTGTTTTCTTTGATTTCTTATTCCTTTTAATGCCTAGTATAACTAAAGGTACATTTGTTTGGGCAAATACAATAACAAAAATGGCTCATAAGAGGTTAATTTCAGAGCTGATATCTAGCCATTTTCTATGGTTTTCTTGATAATAACCAAAATCACTTCAGTTTTTACATCAGTAACTATTGCCTTGTACTGACAAAAACAGTGCTTTTAGGCATTCCATGTTTACTTTTCTGTCTTAATCACATGATACACGAGTTAGTACCTGATTGCATAACCATTGTTTTTGATGACTGATGGTCTAATTTTTTTCCCATGACTGTATATTTTGTTCCATCATGTACCAAAGACTAAAAGACAAGGCTGAGCATGAGTTTCAGTTGATACTTTAAGTGTAATGTTTGCATTTCTCAAATTTATCCCACGGGCCCAATTGAACCCTTTGGTGGGCAGGTGTTGGCCCACGGGCTGTATGTTTAACACCCCTGTTCTATAACATTGTGTGGTTTTCATACTTCTCTGTTGAATTAAATTAATATGTTTTGGTTTTGAAAATCAGGTTGAAGGAGACAGTTTCCATACGTCACCTTAAACCATACACTAAAATACACAAGTAATCACAAAAATGAAAAGTACTTGCTGTCGTTACAGTAAGATCCAGTACAAAATTTGAGGTAAACACTGAGACGGTGTTTTAGATGTTCTAAGGTTTCATTTCTCTCCATGGTGTAGTGTACAATCACATCTATACAATATTTTCTCTCTCTCCATTAATCACACCCACAAATAAATATTACACTGTTGTAATTCACATATGCACAGCAAGGCCTGAATGCTTCTATAGCCACCATTTTCATTGAGAAGACAGAGTAAGTACAAACAAAACTAAAGATAGACAGTATGGTGAAGTGTTGAGAAGAAGAAAAACTAAAAAGGGGCTACAGGTAGAAGAGGGTTTCACATCATAGAAGCGGATATGAGTGGATGGGCAACAGACTGAAACTGTACAACACAACAATGATGACAAAATAATAAAGACTTTAAAAAAGAGAGAGGAGCTGTTAAATAAAAGTAACACTCAAACAAATCATAATACCGCAAGACATATTCCCTTTTCTTCATGTAGGTCTACAAATTTCCAGTTGGTCCTTTTTTTCTTTTGCTTTTATTTTGATAGATCCAGCCCAGTTGGACTCCGTAGTTCTTCTGACATGTCTACCTGATATTGATGCCTACGCTCATCTGTTATGTCAGGCTCTATGATACAAAGACTGAGCTACCTAATGTGAAGGAGAAATCTCAAAATACAAACTTGAGAAATGATGTAATGAAAATGTAACATCAGAAAATGTAACAATCAGGACTCTTTGTGAACACACACACACACACACACACACACACACACACACACACACACACACACACACACACACACACATCAAGTCAAAGTCATCTTTGCTCCACAGTTTCACACACAATTTGTCATTATTATAATATACTACTCTGAAACATTCATAAAGTACTGGAATTACTATGGTCCTTATTGCTGTGACCAGTAACCATTCTCCTACAGCTCTTCTTGGTCCACACTGTAACAGCAAATTAACTACACCAAATGACTTTTCAGTAGCAGGACAGGACTTCAGGTAAAAAGTCACTGGTAGTAATAAATACTGTAATGGTGCAAGAGACAGCCCGATGCAAGATGCAGCTTGTTGTCATAAATGATCCAATACACACATTTTTATGGGAAATGAAACCCTAACAGGACAGCTAGAAGCAGCTGGTTTACCTTTAGATGTATTGATATACACCTAAAAATACAGGTGACAAACTGGCTTTTATGTTGAAATATTCCTCATCCTTTGTAGAGGAAGATGGACCGCCTCTGACCGGCCTCATTTCCCTGATGGAAAGAGCACCACCTCCTCCTGTCAGAACGCTTTCCTTCTGGGCTGTTGGTCACATTCAGAATGCAGGTGGTGCCCTCTTTTTGTTCAGCAGGATTCCACTTGAGGCAAAGACAAAATTCTGTTGTCAGGAGTAGACGAAGAGTCCCCCACTTTCCATAATCACCGATGCTGTCCCGTTGAATACATGAAATGTTTCAGGTCAAAACAGAACTGTAGTATTCTGTGATGGTCATGGAATATGGAATTCTGAAACTTAGGGATATCTGAATTCAAGTCATTTCAAACAGACATTTTAAAACGTGGTACTTATTCTTAAAGAGTGGAAGGTGCGAGTGGGCTGCGCTGTGGCATTTCCATACAAAACATATGACTTGCAGCTCTAAGGTAATTATTGCTATGGTCCTCATCGCATCCAGTCTACTTGTAATCGCAGTCTGAATGGAAGTTGTTACTGGCTGAGGCTGACTGTCACCATCTCCTATCAGCCAGAAAAAAGGGAGCTGTGGGTCATGTAGTTCCATTTATATGCTGTGGTTTTTCATGTCAAAGAAATGCAAGAAGCTGACCGAAGCCGACAGTCTCCTGGAAAATTCTCCACTTGTCCATCAATTAGGCCACATCAGTTACACAAGGTGGGGCTTAGGCTTCAGTCAGGGACTCTGTCAGGGTGTCAGCAGTAGGGACCTCTGGGACCACAATGCCTTGGTGGAGCTTTTCTAAAGACTGCTTCATCTGAGAGACAAACATATTGGAGAGAAGGTAGAGGAGACAAAACTGTTTAGGAAAGGATGGCGCCAACTGTATTACATAAAGGACTGACTGTAATCCATAACACACACCTGGTCAAGCAGAGTGACCGATGACTGCAGGATCTGCTGCCACTTGCTGAGCTGAGCCTGATGAAACTGCCTCTGGAGATGCAAAACCTGAGCCCACTCTCCAGCGGTCTGTGGCAGAGGACTGAAGAGGAGAGGGATGCAGCCACGTGAGAACAGAGAAAAGGACCAAAACTAAACATTCTTAATCTGAAATCATTCATTCATTCCTTAAAGGAGTGATATTTTGCTTTTTTAAAATGGAATTCTTCATTTTCAAACTTTTCCCTGTGGTCTCCATAAACTGTAGATGCTCTGCTTGGGTCTGAATTCTTCATTAATTTAACTCCACAGGTCCATCTTCAACTCTATTTCTGAGTAATGACACCAGAAAGGTCATTTTGAGCGCTGGCCCTTTAAATGCACATGAGCCACTTCAGGCCCCGCCCCCTCCAAGGTTGTTTGCTGCGCTGCTCTGCCCCGTTCAGCCAACAACTGAACATTTTAGGTAATCAGCTTGAAATTTGGACATATTTTCGGTATGAACTACAACCACTGCTGCTGATAAACAATTATGTTGAACTAGAGAAATGTTCATTAGATGTCTTGACCTTTTATGTGCAAATGTAATGACGTAACTAGTTATGTACGTAACAAATGAAATCGGAACTGAAACAGGTTGTAGAAATCCCCTTGATCCTTGCCAGAATGAGTATAAAGATAGCTTTGCAGCACCTGGAGGGTTCAAATTCTAACTTTTTGAACTATTAGGGTCCAAGTACACAAATAAATGAACCAAAGACTAATAAAAGTAATTTTAGCAAAATATGGGCCCTTTAAGGACATGAACCCTGAACTTTGAAGCGATGGCCTCAGAACACAGTTCTTCAGAGAAGTGTATTAAATTTGCCTGCGTTATTATGAAAAAAGTTGAACTATGTGGCTACACATCAAAACTACAGTCAGATCCCAGAAATCAAAATGTGGAGAGAAAATGTGCTTATGTGGGAAAATTTGAGATATGTTGAATGTTGAGAAGAAGCCACAAACCTTGATATCTAATTAAAGCATACAAACCATACAAAACAAAGAAATGTCAGTGTAGAACAGTTCAATATTTTTGTAGCGTAATTTCTAAGTACAGTCTTTTTTTCTTTTTTCTCTTTACCAATTTCTGAGGGAAATACTTAGCTGTTTTAAAGCTAAATGCCTCAATGTGTTTAGCTGCTACCCACCAACTTTGTATGGTTTTTCTGCTGGTTAATAACCAAATTCAGTGCCTTTTCAGCCAGGCATATATTACACTGGCCAAAATGTGATCATAATGGGCATAATTAGCACAACACTTTCATGACTACAGTAATATCTGGGAACATGGACAAGAGTTGTGAAGCTTGACAAAAACAATAATTTTACAATGTCCTCTTTATAAATAAATTGGCAATATTTTTTAGCCTCTAAACGGTAAAGGTTCCTTAGTGGAAGAACTAGAAACGTATGCCGAATGCAAGTGTACGCATTTAAACAATCATTTTCAATAAGAAAATATTTACATGTTGTTGTTTTAACAAACATTCATGATCCACTGAATATAGTCAGGTCCATATACATTTGGACAGTGACACAAATGTGTTTTCTTCTTTTTTTTTATACAAATCAATGCAAGTCCATGAACTGTGATAGTACAACAAATGAAATCTTGTGGGATTTTTCAGACCCACAATAAATAAGTTTGGAATGTGGGAACCAAAGAGGGACAAGAAACAAACAGACTCAAAATCATGAGTGAATGCTGAATAACAAAGCGTTCATATTTGTATAGAAAACAACACCTGTCTGCAACAGAATAGGAGTGCCATGTCTCCAGGGTATGGGCTGCTCTTTCCAAAGCATACAGCTTGTAGAACAATAGCATGTTAAGAGCCACCAGCACCACCAGACTAAAAGAAACAGAGAAAAAACGGTTTTAAACTTTTAAAATACATATAAGTCACAAAAATAAAAGCTGAAAAAAAGAAGAAACTCCATGTTGTGTAAAGACAGACAGTTTTCTGAAATGTAAGAATTTTAGCACTACAATATATGACGCACTATAAAGAAAAAAGGTTCGTACTGAAAATATACATATCCCAGAGTTAAGGTGCTTTCAGACTGAATGCAAAGCAAACCTAGAGGCTGACACCTATGTGGAGAACCATACTCCACCTACACATACACTTGGTGTTTGAGCCTATTCGAAAACTGTAGCAAAAATCTATGTCTGATGTTTGTAGCTAGACAAACACAGAGGGACAAAAACAGCTCTTCCTACAGTTAAATGTACACAAAGAATAAAAGAAAAAACTGCCTCAGATTCAATCTTGTTGTTACATTTAAGGAATAGATTTTACCCATAAAACATTTGTGTTCATTTAAATATTTATTATATGACCAAATGGTAAAAAAAGCCTCTTATACAGTACCTGATACAGATCCTATGCACAACAAGTTTTGCAGAAAGGAGGAGAAGAAAGGAAGAGAAATACCAGAAAAGGCATTGTGAGGCTGTTAGTATGCAAACATCAATATCCAGAAAGCCTGAATAAGAGACCATTTTGGTATAAGTGAGATTACATGGCAATTCCATCAACGAGAAGAGACTACGGCAGGTTGTATTTTGGTATGGTAGTGTGTGGGGTGAAATACTAAGATGCTCACAGTGTAAATATAGTTTTTTATTTAGTTCTCTCTGTTACTTTTATTCGTAATTACATATTGTAATTACTTGTAGCACTCATGCATTTGTTTATTGGCATTAAATTGAAGCACACAGTCTAGGATTAAGTCATATCTCTAGGCATTATTTTAAGTTCAAACTCAATCAAATTTTATTTATATAGTGCCAAATCATAGCAAAAGTTATCTCATGGCCTTTTTCATATAGAGACCAGACTCTCAAGCCAATTTACAGTTGTAAAAGTTAGGCATCTAAATTGATTGTATGTCAAATAGTGGTTTAAGAAATAAGATTTAGGTGAACATTAGGAAGTAAAGGATAAAGCATACTGGAAACTCAGACGGGAGATTCAGAAGAGAACAGACATTTTCAGTTATCGGTCTGTTAATGAAGTCAATGTCAGACACAGTTGAACTTACATAAAGCTGACTATGAGGAGAATGGTGGATATACTGTTGTGACCACCATGTTGCCGTTCACCAAGCTTCATATATTGAGGACCTAAAAAATATAACACAGAATTTTCAAAAATGAATGATCCCACTGTTAAGCACCAACAAATATCAGTGTTGCGGACACTAATAATGATTTATTGTTGCTTCAGTTCAATCTTCAAAACAAGGAACCTTTCAGAATCATTTAATCTTCTTTTTATGAAGCACTTCCAAATAAAACCACCAGAGTTCAGTGCTGCACAGAAGATAAACCCTGAGTAGTGGTGGCGAAAATGAAAAGAGGTCCCCAAAATATCTGAAAAAGTAGTCAAGAATAGACTTACTGGTTTCCCTCCTGTCCCTCTCCTCTCCAACTCCAAGTCCCCCTCTGTCTCCAGTGCCAGCCCCTCCTCCTTCTCTCTCTCTCTCTCTCTCATTTTGCCGTCGAGAGCAGGTACGTTTACGACGGCGCAGAGTGGGTGGGGTCTTGGCAGCATCAGCACCGACTACTTCAGCTGTGGTTACCACAGAAACCTCTGTTTGCAGGAGTGTCTCCAATTTACACACCTCATTCTCTGCATGTATATAAACAGGAAAGACAGAGAAACAATAAATACACAACAATAAATTAGAGGTGTGATAAAGGTTTGTAATCTGAACTATTGGCTAGACTACAGATCAGAATCAAATTTCAGAAAACACACCAACTCATGTTACACTTTTTTTGAGAAAATGAGAATATTCTAAATTTGGCAGGTATCAGAAACAGATTATTAAATGTGAATATTCTGAATTAGAGCTTTTTCTGAATGGAGAATTTTCCAACACACACGTGGGATATAGTGCTATTATTCCTGTTTTATGCCAGTTCTTATCGTATGTGTACAGCACAAATGGAATCTCATTTCATTTGCAGGTTTACAAAGATCCTCTTTGGTCGAAGCTTCTGGTTGGAAGGACAAACACCTGCTTCTGAACTTTACGATAGAGTATAATAATAATTTTTTGGGATGCGAGTAAATATCAAAAGCAATTTACTGAGAGAACAAGTAGCAACTACCATTATGTCATATAAACAAAACCAAGGCTTGCAGGTGTAATTTCTCTATAATGTTGCTCTTATTTCTTTTTTTTCCCCCAAAACAGGGAAATAATCCAGTCTAGGCCAAGTCACTGTCCACCTGATGTGTATTATGAGAAACCCTGGATAAGGCAGGCAAAGGGACCAACCCATATGTCTGTAATATTCTTCGATGCCACTCCAGGTGTTCTTTTCAATCAGAGCTTTCACCAGGCTCCAAGGCTGCTTCCTGTAGCAGATGTCTGAGGAAACTCTGTGCAGAAGATACATACAAGATATTCCATTAAATTCCAGATCACCCTGAATGTCAAACCCATGTGAAAACATCTATTAAGTTAATAGGTCCTGTGATATTACACACATTACATAGACAATCCCACCTACTGCTTATTGGACTTCCTATTCCAGTTGTTTTGAAATATTAAGATACAATTTTATTAGAATTTTTAATATTTTTCTTTCTGCGAGAGGGGTGAAGAAAACAAATGGTAACTTGTGGTTTCAAACCATTATTTAAGAATGTGATAAATATTTCAGAAGTCTAGAGGTAGTCATTTTAATAATAATAATAAAAAAATCAACAGAGTAAAATTAAGTAAAACACACTGCAGCATTTTGAAAGAGTGTTAGATGACAGTGTCAATAAAATAAACCCTAGAGACAAAATATTTATTGCAATATTTTTACCTATGTAAAATTCTGACATTTTATGTGATCTTTTTTTGCCTAGCCCACAGTTAGCAATGAAACAGCAGAATTCAGTGTCTGAAGTGGGTAAAAAAAATACACGTTGTAATTCACAAATAAACCAGATGTCACAAAACATTTGAGTGCAAGATGTGATAAACATACAGCATTTATAATATAGTGTAAATAAATGGCCTATTGCAAAAGCTACAGACTCAAGGTTAACTGACTTTATTCTTCCCAGAGGCTAGTTCAGCCTCTCCATTTTATCCATCCTAATATATGCACACTACCTAGCATTAGTACGAAGGACACACTGGGAGCAGTGAGCTGCCACTGAAGGACCTGGGGGACCAACTCTGGATCTTCATCAGCACTGTTCATGATCAGGGGGACTGACGGGAGATGTATTTATGTTTAATGGTGGGGGAAACTGGAGCATTCGGAGAAAACCTGCATAGACCTGTACTATGTGAGACAAATTAACTGCACTTTAGTATCCTGGGTATGATTCTAATCTCAGTTTGGATTGTTTTCAGGATACACTGTAGTATTTACATGGTATAGGAAGAAATCTGGACACTCATATCCCTGCATACATAATAATACCAATATCCTGATTACTTATTACTGCTGGTGTTTCCATAGGTGCCTCTGATGTTTACAATATGTTTTAATTTAATCTGACATTCAAGTAGCTGCTGCCTAACGTTAATGTGCTGTGCCGATAGAAAAACAAGTCACTTTGACTTTTTGACAAACTAAGTCTGCCATAAACTAATCACCACATTGTGGATGTGTCATCTACTGCCAGCAATGGGAGCTGAGGCAATAGGAAATGTTTTAATCCTGTTTTTACACCACGACCTGACTTGTTACACTGTGCTGGTGAAACCAACATCTAGCAATTTGTTTAACTATGAACTATAATCTGAGTATGGCATTTTTTTCCATAACTGAAAGACAAAATTCTGTCATTTCAGATGTGAGATGGTTTTGTTGTTACCTCCATGTTTGTTTTTGTTGTGTCATGTAGGGCTTGCACAGTACTCATCGACTGTCAGAAATCGGGACAAGATGTGTACATGTACCAGGAACCTGGTTACTATGAGAATAACTGTTACATTCCCCTTGATTTGTCTTACATAACTTGCAGAATCTTTAATGATGGTTCATTGTGGATCAGATTTTTGGTGCTCCTCTCCTCCCTGTGGTCATTTGCCCCCAGCTGGTCAGTCCTGTCTTTCCATTGGATGGTGTGTATGAGCCTCCGCAGCTGCTCCATCTGCAGCCAGCTTACCTTGCTGTACTTGTGTTTGTATTTGTTTGTGTCAAATAATCTTATTTGGATTATTGACTTGTAGTTGCATGTGTTTTTTTTTCTTTTGTAACATCTTGATTGCTGTAGTTGTAGGTTATGGTTAATTTCAGTAAATAATTTAGATCAGGGGTGTCAAACTCATTTTCTCCCAGTGGCCACATTCAGCCCAACTTGATCTCCAGTAGGCTGGACCAGGGAAATATTAGCATAATAGCCTATAAATAATGACAACTCCAACATTTCTCTTTGTTTTGGCGCAAAAAATAACATTAAACTAGGCTTATGCCGTCGGAAGTGATGATTAGGGGTATATCCCCGAAAGCCCCCAATCCTTAATGATGTC
>JAPTYQ010124171.1:4278-16163 GCA_029814465.1 Ostorhinchus cyanosoma | reverse complement strand
CCACACAGGAGTTAGGACTGGATTGCATAACTATTGGTGTTGATGACTGTTAATGGTCTAATAATTTTTTCTGCTACTATGTAAAAGAAGAGCTCTAAATGCAAATGCCAGCTGTCAATCACAGCCCACACAGACACAGACTTACCTGTCAATCACAGTGGCCACGCCCTAAACTACATATGACTTTGGGCCTTAATTCACTTGTTAAGTCTGACATCATGGTGCTGTAAAACTCATTTAAAAAGTGAATCTGAGTTAAGAAAGGGTGAAATTAATGTATTCAACTCAAATACACGGATTAGTGCTAGTATCAATAGTCAGTTTTAAATAAATCCTGATATTAAGCGTCTTAAAAAATCTTTAAGCTCCTGGTCTGTTTACAGCTGTGCTCTGCTTCACCTCATGTTCAGCCATGTGTGATGTAGATCATTATTTTATTCACTTTTTCCCCTTGAACTGAAAAATGTAACACCTCATGAAAACTGTATTCTACATCAGGAAAATCCATAAAGGTCCAGTTTGGAAGAAGCAGCGGGAGCTAATGTTAGTTAGCTCGCATCCTAACATTAGCTCTGGACAATCTTCCTTTTATATTTATTTTCATTCATTTATTTACTTGTTTTATTTTATTAGTTTATTTTAAAAAATGTTGCACATTAAGTAACATTACAGTACGTGTGCCAGAATTTGTTAAAACTGTATTTTTCATCTGTTTTTTCCAGAACAACAAAAGTATAAGTTTAAGTTATAATTGTGTAAGAAGAATAATTTACTTACCAAAGTCTTCCTCTTCCCTTTATCACATGAAAAGTCGTAGAATTGGAAATAGAATTAAAACTGGATGTGTTTTATGGACCCAGGACCACGGTGCTGCAGCAGACTGAGTACAGACCAGTGAACAGGAATGGACCTGGAACCAGGAAATGACATCATGACTGAAACAGGTTGATATAGAGCTGTGGCCCCGCCCCTTCCGTTTGTGTCCCGTAGGATCTTAATTCAGTAAAAACAGTTTTACAGTCAATGGCAAGAGGCAGGTAACTTTTTCATTTTCACTTTTCCATTCTGAATTATTCCATTATTCATAGAGATATAAGTAAAAGATAACTTTCCGAGTCTTGTTTGTGGTAAAACTGTTGCAGTATCAGACTGAGAATATGTAAATAGAAAGATGACACAGCCAAAAGTCACGGTAATATTCTCTCTCCACAGTCTGTTCAGAGTCTGAAGATCATTTAATTTCAAAGCTGTCACTACTGAACACCATCTGATATATAAACCTGTAAACACTGCACTTTCAGAAATGGCTGCGTCCAGCATCTGAGCTAAATAAATCTCCTTTTCTGTTTCAACTGGGGAAATAAATTGCATACACTGAAACATTTTATACAGTCCTAGTCCAACATTATGTTTGTTGATTTAGTAAAGTTCTAATGACCACATATATGCATTTCTCATTCTGTATTAAGATTCAATCTGGGTTTATGTGAAGTATCTGCAGCAGGAAAAACAAAAGGTTCAGGGTAAAAACAGCTTCAATAAACTAACGTGGTCATATTTACAGTGACCTGCCTTTGCCCTTAACATGTCTTTAACCCTTTAGTTCAGACAATATGACATTTATTACTGTTGTTTTATACCAACTTTCATTCAACACATGTCAGATGTTTCTAATTGTTTGTGCTGCATCTTGTCATGGGGTCAGAGGTCACACTAAACAGTGACTTTGACTTTTACAAGATCTTTACTTCAGTTTTTTGAGTTTTATCAAAAGAAGAGAATGAGAAATAAATATGTATGATCTGATGTATGAAACCTGAAAAAACAACAAAGATAAAGGTGGAATAAGACTTTTTCCGTATTGATCTCATGAAATCGCGTGACAAAACATACAATCACGTCAGTTCTTATGGTATTTGGCGTGCTGTACGTGCGCATTTTCATCCTTTCGCATGTTATTCACGTGTCAATTTACGACAAGATCTCCTGTTTACATATCCGTAACTGCTAACCCTAAATGCATGGTATTTGACATGGCATGAACATACATGCGAAAAGCTTATAATGCGTACAGATAACACAGCAATTATAAGTGCTGTGTATTTTTACGCTGTTCATGATATCACGTTGAGTTTTTCGCAGTACTGTATTTCATTACGCTGGCTCATGACTCAAAACAAACCAGACGTAAAGTTTTTTTGAGAGACATGAATTATTACGGATGATATAAAACGTGTCAGTTCAATGCCAAAAAAAAAGTTGGCGTCAAAGCGATGAACCAATGGAGTAGTTGGATTCAGTCCTGTTAAAATAAAGTGAGCGCTGGAGCTAAATCCATCAGAAATAACGGCTCCGTATGAATAATGATGTTCCTTCGTAGTGAAAGAAGAATCAATTACATTCTAATGCATTAGCCAAAACAGTTTATAAGCTGTGAGTAAATGAGCCTTTTAGTGTTGGGCTTCAGTGTTTAATGTTGGAGCTGAAAACTATCTGAGCAGGAAGATGTTTTCTGCAACTTAAAACTCTAATAAACCCTCTGTAAGCAGCACAATCAGTTAAACATAAAAAAACAACACATTTATTAAAAAAAAACAAAAAAAAACACAAGATGCCACATTGCTTCACTTGCACCTGAATATTTCTTCTTTTGTATTTCTCTTTAAATAAATTTAATGAAGAACACAATAAAATCCAAGGAACAAAGTACGCGAAAAACCAACAATATGACATAAATTCAAGATGTCAAACCTACTTGAATCATCTGAAAATATTGTCCACAGCGTTCCTCAACAGATGTGATGTCGTTAAAGCTGAACAACAGAAAGAGTCCGTAGTACAACAGAAAATATCAGTTTTTTTCAGAAGGAACTGAATAAATCTGGCCTTGTGAATATAATGTTTCCCAGAATACACTGCAGTTTTATCCAGTTATGACTCTATATTCAGAAATAAAAACCATACTTTCTGTAAAAAGGACATACAACTCTCTGAAGTGAAGTCAAAAGGTTATGTGAATGAGTACAGACATAAAATAACTGGTTTCTATTTGATCTGCTGTGTCTCTGTACCTTAGATCATGTCTGAAAGAAACTAAAACCACAAACTGTACATGAAAAATACACTACTGCCAGACAGTGTAAAATATGTGATACTAATAAAGGTTAATATAAGGAGAATTTATCACCTGGACATATTAAAACACAAAGCTGATAGGTTTAGTAAACCAGTTAAGAAGAAGAAATGATTGTGTAAATACAGTATGTCATAGTCAGGACCACCTGGACCCAGACCAAGATTTGATTGAGGACAAAGCGTAGAAAGAAAAGACGGGACCTGGAAAAATCAGGATCATGTTGAGACCAAGACAAGACTTTGAGGGATCAAGACCAAGTTGAGACCAAAACCAGAGTGTATTAAGACAAGACTTTGAGGGTCAAGACTGAGACCAAAGTATATTGATAACTTGACAAGACTTTGAGGGTTTAGGACCAAGATAAGACTGAAACCAAAGAGTATGAAAACTTGAGGGATCAGAACTTATTCAAGACAAAGACTGAAGTGTAGCAAAGTGAGACTTTGAGAGGAATCAGGAAAAGGTAAAAATTGAAACAGAGAGTACTAAGACCAAGACCAGATCGTCATGGATGGAAACCAAGACCAGACCAAGACCAGAGCGAATGAAGACCCAGACAAAAGCAAAGCAAGACTGTGGCGGGTCAAGATCAAATGAGGACCAAGACTGAACTGACCGACAACAGACTGATGTGGTGAACGGTCCATGATCCCTGTTATAAGTGAGGAGCAGAATGAAGCAACAAATGCCAAGAAAAACATGAAGCTTTGTTGTGGTGCTTCAGGTGTGACGGAGCCTGACATCATTAATTTGAGGAACCATCTTAACATTATGAGTTACTCAGTCATTTTGTGATTTACAGGATTTCTCAACACACTTACAGATGCTTCCTCTGACAGGGACCCATGTAGCTTTTAGGAAGATTTGTTTGATTTTTTTCACACAGACTTGAACATTTCCCTCCTGTTCTCGCCTCCTGTTGCCTGTTGGGAAAGTCTGCATCTCTACAAAAGACAGACTACACATTCAGTTTGTGTCTGGGTAAGTCACACCCTTCCTGCATATAAATACATCTTCTCACCCTCTCATCACACCCCACTCGTCTTTCCTTTTGCCCCAGTTTCCTGTGTTCGCGCTCCCCTCGGTGCAAAGCTTCGTTAGCAGATGGAGTGCCGTGTTTTTCAGTCATAAACATGTTATTGCAGAGCTCTCATGTCTCTCCTGTCGGGTCTTGGGGCGACAACAAAGACATCTATTGTTACGGAGGGATGCTCAAGTGGGTTTTCGTGATGCAAAGAGGGATGGAGGAGATAGATGGGTGGAGGAAAGAGGGCGTTGAAGGATTCCTCGATGAAAAGCAGATACAAGGGTTATTAGAAAAACAATAAATCAGATGCATCCCTTGATAAATTAACTGTGTGAACCAATTATTATGTTTTTTCTGAGGGAAGCTTACGTGGGAGGACAGAGACGAGGAGAAAAGAGAAGAAGGTGGGCTGAGGAGGGGATTTCTGCATGAAACTGATACAAAACCAGATTTATTACATTGATCTTAAAGGTACTTTCCAGAGAGCGATTTCACAAAGAAACAAATCAGTAATAAAATGTAGGAGACGAGAAGAATCCTGTCTGACTCTGATGTTTTGGGTTTTTTTTTTCTTCTAACCTACTGTAAGGGCCAGATGTGAGAAAAATCCAACAAATGAGCAAATCACAAATGTTTCAAACTTGTCTTCAAAGCATGCATCGCCTTTGATTGAGAATGTTAAATGGTGCAACCACATGACAAACAAGTGATATTACAGCAAACTGACACAATGGAATTGTCTTGACAGATATAATTACACAGATTTAGATAAATAATCAGAACAATGGCATTCTATTAGAACATGTTCTACTGAAAAAGTAAATGTTTAAATTTTAGATCTCTGATGGAGCGTTTATACAGTTATGCACTGATTTTTTGCAATCAACTGGCAATTATTGTTCTATCCATCCATCTATTTGTCATCCATCCATTCATTCAATAATCATCCATCTAACAATCCATCCACCCACCTGTTCATCCATCTATTTTGACTGTTTACATGATTGTCACTGAACACCGAGGCTACTAAGAAATGATGAGCTTATGAAATATGATACAGTGATGGAGCTAAAACTACCTACAACCAATAAAGTACGGTACTCCTAATGAAGCCAGCCTTAACATGCACTCTGAGCATGATCAATACTGAGGGGAAGAGAGTTGATAATGCTGCCCATCTTATTACATGTCTACAAATCCCAACATCCTCCAGTCTAATGTGTGAGAAGGAACATCGATCATGACTGGTCTTTCATCTACAATTAGTCTAGAGACACATCTTTGTTGCAGCGCACATTGATTACACTCTTAAGGAGTGAAGCTCCTCTTGAGAGTGACCTCTGCTCCCCAAACAAAACAAGGATTTATTCCTTCACAAGCTGTAGTGACTGCAAACGTGACAGAATTAGACAAATTAAAAGGAAAAACCTACAGTGAGTGTCTGTGAGGAAGAAGAGAAGATGTTCTTTGGCAATAACTATGCACCACTCTTCTACAAGAAATTCTATAATTAAATTAATAGTGCTGTCTAACAGTCTACAACAGGTATTCACTTGACCTTTTCTCTCATCAGATGTTTTAATTGTTAAAGGGGTGATATTTTGCTAAACCCACTTTTATTAGTCTGTGGTTCATTTATTTGTGTATTTGGACCCTAATAGTTCAGACAGTTTGAATTTGAACCCTCCAGGTCCTGCAAAGCTATCTGCAGATTCATTCCACCAAAGAGCCAGTGGATTTCTACAACCCGTTTCAATTCCTGCTTTCTTTTTTACATTTTATAAATAGTTACGTCAGGACATTAGCACATATAAGGTCAAGATTTCTGACAAACATTTCTCCAAGTACGACAAAACTGTTCGGCAGCAGCAGCAGTTGTACTAAAAACTGAAAATATCTCCAAACTTCGAGCCAATTACCTAAAATGTTCAGTTGTTGGTTGTATTAACGAATACAAGTGGCTGAATGGGACAGAGCAGCACAGTCAGCAATTTGGAGGGGGTGGGGTCTGAAGTGGCTCATTTGCATGTAAAGGGCCAGTGCTCAAAGTCACCTTTCTGGTGTCATTACTCAGAAGTAAGGTTGAAGATGGACCTGTGGAGATGAATTAATGAAGAATTCAGACCCAAAAAGGGCATTTACAGTTTATGTAGACCACAAGGAAATGTCAAAAGCAAAATATCACTCCTTTAAGGCAATTTTGGACCTCTGAATAGCAAATTGTGCTCACTTTAATTCTCCAGAGGCGATTGAGGCCTATATTCACACTGCCAGTTTCAATGTTCCATTCAGATTTATGACTCAAATGAGATGGATTTGTCAGAATGTTCACATTACCCTTTTAAATGGGGACAGTATCTGATTCGAGCCAAACAGTGGAGCTCTTAGTGCTGGGATCATCTCTGCCAGTAACAGTACTATTACACACTCATCTACAAATAAGTATTACTTGTAATGATAATATTTTGTATTATTTTGTGACTGTCATGTTTTCCACCAGGTTTTTTGGGGGCTTTGGTGCTTTTATATTTTACATTGACACAGTGCTTAGCATTTATCATTTAGCTTTCTGTCTTTTCTGTGTTAAGTTTACCTGCTCTCTCCACGCTGTAACGGTTCTTCCAGGGCTTCTAGTTTCCCTGCCACCAAAAACACAGGGTTAATTTTTCAGCATCCTTGACTGAGGTACTAATGAAGACCTTAAGTTCATCCCAAAACTAATGCTGCATTCAAGGCAGGTTTTTGAGTCCATGAGTCACAATTTCAAACCACGACTCACGACTTTGTAGCATTTCAGGCATGTCACGCCAAACTGCCTGAGGGCAAGGAATTGTGGTAGCTAGTGTTGTGCCGAATTCTGCTCCCTGCCAAAATATTTTGTGTGTTGTGTATCTAAGATGTAACTTTTGAAAGTTCTATGTACCTTACAGTTTGCACATTCTTTAATATTAAACAGATAAAAAAAAAAAAACAACTGCAATATCTTACAATGTTATTAATTACTTAATTGCTACACAACTGTGATGGTGTAAAGGGGTTTGATAATTCACAATTAATTTCATACCCTACAGTCATAAAGGAGAAAAATTAATGAGTCAGGGTGAGCAGGGAACATTTCTTAGCAAATTATGACAGGGTAAATTTGGTGCAGGGAGCAGTTTTCGGCAGGGAGTAGAATTCGCCACAACAGCTAGCTGTAAACAAACCAGCATGGCAGACCATATGGGGCTTATGCTCATTTACACTCATTTCTACTCCAGGGGTGCTTGCTTCTGGCTTATCTGAGGGAAACAGGAGGAAAACCAGTGCGTAACGCAAGAGAAGCTGTGCTACCTTTTATGTTTTTTATTTGTATATTTGGATACGTATTTGGTATTAAATTATTCTTTCACTCAATGGACTGAAAACTAGCAAATAATAGAGTAACTGTTTATTGTGCATCACATTTGTGGATAATTTTTTGTGGCCGCCTTTGTACTTTCATAAGCTGCGACGTCACACCGAGGAACTAGAAGTCCATTGATCTAGTAGGAGTTCAAGGTTGGGAAAGCACGGGTTTGACTGCTATTCCAGTGCATTTTCACTGGAAGAGGGATGGAAAAACATGGGTTACAGGTGGCCTCGAACGCAGCATGTCCCTTGTGTTAATGCTAATTGCTAATGCTAGGTTATATGTGTATTAGCATAGATAAAGGAAAAAACTGTCAATAATTTCTATATAGATATAATAAAGTATGTTAGCCTTATTTGTTTTATTGTATTTTTTTGCAGTTTAATGGTGTTAAAGGTTTTTTTTTTTATCTTAAAGGTAAATCTTAAACGTAAATGAATCAAGAAGCACAAACATGGTCTTGTTGATAATGCTGAGGCTGCCATTAGCTAAAGTTCATGTAACTTTCTATTCATCAAGTAAACGTAAGTAAGTAATTTACACACCTTCCCTGTTTATGATTAACAAAATCCGAGTTAGGAATACCAGTTTGTTACCAAATGACCCATCCTCGCAAAGCTAACACGGCATTAGCTACATCCAGCAATTTAAGCTAACTCAATTAGCTTAGCGTTAGCGTACGTTTTTAGCTAGGTAGCAAATATGTGGCAAGTAACAGTAACAAGTGAACAAATGGAACAGTCCCTAACAGCTATTTCTTGCGGGAAATGTTTGGTATAATATCAGTAAAAATATATCAGATAGTCCTATCCATTTGTAGATACTCTTAATACATTGAATACTATAGGTTTAATATGAGCTGCTGCTTCAGAAGGAATGCTTTTGATAAGTCCTTGAAGTGGATTAACCATCAATTTCCAAGACTTAACCCCATGAGGTCACGCTGACAGGTTTACATATATTATGCACCATATACTACAGTTTTCCCCTTTATTCCAAAATGACAATTTCCCATTAAGGTGTGGGTCCACCAGCAACAAAGCTGTACATTTCTTAAGTGAGAATGAAATAACTTTTCTCTAATTTGGAGTTATTTTTATATATGGAAAATTAGAAATTCAGCACAAACGATAAATAAAACACCTCCTTAAAAGCTTAAAACAGAACTTGCCTTCTCTTTGTTCCTTGTAGTGTTCACAGATGTGGGCATTAGCATGTTGAATGGTCCTCAAAGCAGCAGGTAGATGAAGTACACTGATTGGTTATTAAGGTCACATGACACTGACCTAGAGCCCTCATGGGATATGTTTTGTTTGTGGAATTCAGCCTTCCAATAATGTAGATGCAACACATGCAAAAAATGAGCTCCATTGAACATCTTGGTCAAGTGATTTCTCCAGAATATCTTGGCTGCTGCTGTGGTTCATGATGTTTTTGATCATTTTACAAAATATAAAATGTGTTAAGTGAAATAAAATAGTCATTGTTAATATGATTTGTTATCATTTTTACAAAACAAAAGGTGAAAAAAAAGGTCAAGCTCTAATGAAACAATTCCTCGGGGCAAAAATGTATGAGTGTATATCACCAGCGTCCATAATATTTACGTTTCTACTGACCCTTCAGTCTGTTACTGACCCAGTCATCAAAATAATGTCGCATTATGTTACAAAATTTTTGTCAGATTTCTGTTGCGTCTTATTTTTGTCTTGTTCCAACTTCTGTCTCATTTCTCACATTTTTTCATTCTTTTTGCTTTTATCTTTTACATCATTTCCACCTTTATTGCATCTTTTACATTGTTTTCATCTTGTCATCTGTTTTATGTAATTTTTGTGGGGTTTTTTTTATCTTTTGTGTTGATTTAATCTCATTGTATCTGTGTGACTGACGCCTCTGTCCTATATTTCATATCTTCTTCCTCTTGTCCAAAGAAGATTCTTCTTCCATTTTCATTCTGAAAATGAATTCACCAGTTACGCTGCCTAATTGTCATGTATTTTACTCTGACAGCTGGTGACTCTGTAAAACACGTCCTTGACCCATAATGTTTGGAAAAGGCAGCTTTACAGAAATCTAGTGATGGTAAAAGAAGAAGAATCTCTTGTTTTCCCATTAATCTTTGCAACAAAGATAAATGGGAAAGTGTTGACCCTTTGACCCTTTAAGCCCCTCCCCCTGCAGCCTCTTCTCTGTGCTCATTTTATGATCTTATCACCTTTTTGTTTAGACTGTTGCCTTCACTGACCTTATCTCCTGTTGTTTTATGTACTCCACTGTATTCCTGTAATCTGCTCTGTACCCTTCACAGACCTTCACAGTCCTGACCCCCCCCCCAGTGGTCGGTCATCTGTGTTAATGTCACCTCTACACATCGCTTGAGGTCCACAGACCCACACCTGCACTGGAATAGGTATGTAATAAACTCTGCATTACAGCAAAATGAAGGACTTTAGATGTTGATTGATTTCATCAATGAGGCCACAGCAGATGATTCATCATTGATCGTCATTTTCTTCTTAATGGAGACACACCGCCCCATTCATCAACTGTTTACAAGAGGAAACAGTTGTATTTTCTATGAAGTCCAAGCATCATAACACATTACATACATATATACAATATTTAAAGAAGCCCCATTTTCAACTGAAACATAACAGTGATGGAAAGTATCTAAATACACTTATTCAAGAACCATAAAAATGTAATTTCATGCCTTATATTAACCTTTAATGTCTTGTTTTTTACATTCTACAAACATGAAGAGTCACCTTTTATAGGCGTTACAGTAAAAGTTAAAATCACCATTTACTCTTAAATTGCTGCTGCTTATTTTGTAATGTTGAATAGGTTCTATTCATGTTAAAGTGTGAATACACAAATGTCTAAACTTCTGGCCTTCACCTTGAATTAGAAAATATAGAAAGAATGAATCAACTGGAAAAGTGAATACAAACTCATATAAAAAGGTCCCAATGACATAATAATTAGATTAGATCAGACTAGATGAGAAAAGAAAAAAGGAAAGTGCAAAGAGATGAAAGCAATAAATAACATAAATAAAATACACTAATAAAGCAGAAAAAAATACAACATTTGCATATGTACAAATCTATGGGAAATGAAAACCTTGATATTTTATTTCACTGTACACGATGTACATGTTGTAATAGACTACCTACTGTTTTTATATAATGTACAAAAGAAGCTATGTTGTTGAAATTATTTTGTATCTTATCCTAAATAGAATGAGATATAAAAACTAAAAAAAAAAAATTGAAAATTATAGTGGAGAAAAAGCAGATTTCAGCAAAAGAAAACCTTCTAATGTGGGTGAGGACTCTGTTGTTTGCTTGGGTCCCCTTTCTATAAGCACTAAACACTGCTCATGTTGAATACATTTTTCTTTCTCTGTGCATGAATAAAAAATATCTGAATCTGATTTGAACATTTAGACCTGCAGCGTGATCGTAGTACAAGTGTTGGTTTTTTTAGCTCCTGTGATACTTGATAGTGAAATCTAGTCTCGACAGCTTTAACATTTGTTTATCTTAAACTCCTGAAGCACAGAAACGCCAGGGTCTGATTCAAGCGCCGTTCAGCAGCTTGCGGTGGAAACACCAGCAGGTCTGTCTGCATCAGAATCCTTGTATCTGTCGTACACAACTCGATAAGCGACGAGCATCTGACAGTACGAGACGGACCCGAAGCCAAGTGAGCAGCCGTCGTGTCCCAGACGGTGCGTTTCCATCGTGTCGAGGCGAGTCGACTGCAAGCTGTGAACACGGAATAATCCCCGCTCCTTTTAGCATCTGTAAACGCTGACAGATAACGGCCTGTAGTTAATTATATACATCATGTGTCTGTAAATGTCTGGAGGTTTGACATAAATGATGCCTCTGCTGCAAACGTCAAACTGGGAGGAAATAAAATTACAGCATCATCGACTTTTTTGTTGTTAAATTTTATTGACATGGACCTCTTTTTGCAGAGGAGATAAACACCATAATTTAGGCCTCGATCTGACTCCGATGACCTCTGATCCTCATCTTCGTGATTCCTAAGAGTCTTAACAAGTGGCAAATCATGTCATGATGAGGACTTGATTGCAGCAGTAAAAAGTGAAGGTGGATCTCCAGATGCATCCAGTAGATCCACTAGGTCACTGTGGTTGGTTTCCATCAAAAACATCCTCATGAATGTCAGTATATCGGTGATATTTTACACCAGGACCACCAAAATGATGGTATCCATGGCACCGACAGGAAAGGGGCCTGAACTGCAGCAGGTCATTTGAAGCATCAGGCATTGAAACAGCTCGGCTAACACCT
>JAPTYQ010124168.1:0-16163 GCA_029814465.1 Ostorhinchus cyanosoma | reverse complement strand
TCCATGGTAACTACGGAGCCTCTGAACGTCCAAATATGGTCATATCTGATGACCATGAACAGATGAAGAACTGTATTGACACCAGTTCTTTCCGTGTGTTTATAGAATCCGTGGATCAACAGGTTTGAAAGCGTTCAGATCAGCAGATGCTTTGGGTTTTTGGGCGTTTAAGGGTTAATTAAGCCTCAAATTCCAAGCGAAACATCTGACATGAAGTGAAAACTGTGTCTTTGTGTGTCGGCGGCTGCTGTTTGACGCCGCCGTCGGGGTGTTTTCACGGACACGTTCCGGTTCAAACCTTATTTACGTGTCGTCGGCTGAACCGGGCCTGACTTTGCGAGACCTTTCTTTGGCGCAGAGTGTTTCCTGCCGCTCGCTGCTTTGGGACGCATCAAATATTAAAAAAGCTGTTTGTGATCTGACGTTACAGCTCGGACGAACCTTCACACGCAACCAGGAGAAATCCAGGTCAGGCCTTGAACCGCGGGTCGCCCGGCGCCGCCTGGGCTCCGTTCAGCCGCTGACTGCTGGGGGCGTGGTCGCGGTCGTGGTCGTGGTCGCTCCAGGACGTTCACGCTAAACCCCACAGTTTTCCTTCAAGACGCGGCTGATGGGATTCTCCTCCGTCGGCTCATCCCAGCCAGCAGAACAGGCAGCCATTTTCCAAAATCGACACCATTTTGTCTCAAGGAATAAAAGTAGGTTACGATTCCTGGGACGTGTTTGGTGATTGTTCCTGGTCTCCTGTGGAAGCGTCGCCTTCTAATCTCGTTGACGTTGGGGATCCGCGGCGTAAAATCGGACTTCCTCAAACGCCAGTCAGTGCAGAATGTTCCAACCTGGTCCTTTATTCACTGTTAAACTGTTTTATCTGAAGAAAAGATCAAGTTTTATGATGATGCAGCAGGATTTGGGACTCGAACGAGGAAGCGTGAAGTCCCTTAACTTTAAGTGTATTTTAATAATGATCAAAAAGACACGTGATGACATGAAACTAACTGTTGTTTGACATTTATTTAAAAGGCTGTTGGTAATTATTTCAAGAAAAGATGAAGTTTTATGACGATGCAGGTGGATTTGGGACTCGGACGAAGCATAAAGTCCCTTAACTTTAAGTGTATTTTAATGATGATCAAAAGACACGTGACGACATGAAGCCAACTTGTTTTACGTTTATTTAAAAGGCTGTAATTATTTGAAGAAAAGATGAAGTTTAATGATAATGCAGGTGGATTTTTAACTTGAATGAAGCTTAAAATACCTTAACTTTAAGTGTTTTTTATTAATGATCAGAAAAACACACAACGACATGAAACTAACTGTTGTTTTACTTTTATTTGTCAATCTGTTCTTTTCTTGGTTTAATAAAACAGATTCTTAATACGTTTAATAATTGGAGGAAATCCATGAACGGTACTCGTTCCTTTTTTTGGATTCTTTACTATTTTTCCCTTAAGTCGTCTTAAGTAGAGTTTTAAAGGGTGTTTGAAGAAAAGATCAACTTTTCGGATGAATCAGGTGGATTTT
This sequence comes from Ostorhinchus cyanosoma, assembly GCA_029814465.1. Lineage (NCBI taxonomy): Eukaryota > Metazoa > Chordata > Actinopteri > Kurtiformes > Apogonidae > Ostorhinchus > Ostorhinchus cyanosoma. The sequence continues at coordinate 14,636 of JAPTYQ010124168.1, read as the reverse complement.
TAACTTGGATGAATTAAGTGTTTTTGCATAAAGTCCCTTAACTTTAAGTGTATTTTAATAAAGTTCCTGGATTGATGATGAGAAAAACATGTAACGGCATGAAATTATTGTTTACTTTTATTTGTTGATCTGCTTTTTTTTTTCTTGATGAAGTAAAACAGATTAATAGAACTTAATTTGAAAATCCATGAACACTTCCGCATAACTTTTACTTTTTACACCAAGAAACAAAAAGGAAGTGAAGAAAAACAGGATTATCAGAGCTTTTGGTGGTAATTATTTAGATTTTTATCAAAAATGAAGGTACTTTAAATGATTATAATCTATAAAAAATACTTATTTTAAGTGTTTACTCCTGAATCTGTATTTTTGTGTTTAACTTGAGTTCATCCAAGTCCTTCTGTGTCGTCTTAAGTTCATTTTAAGCTGGTTTTAAGTCAAATAACATGTTATTAATACTTATTTTAAGAAAAGATGAAGTTTTATGAAGCTGCAGGTAGATTTTTGACTCGAATCTGTTAAAAACCCTTTTGTTTTTGCTGAGTTGAGTTCTTTTGCATGGACTTAAGTTGAGTTTGAAAGTGGGTTTTAAGCCTAATAAAAGTAAAACTCACTGTTTTTCTTAACCCTTAAAAACCCAAACATTCACCATCAACTAAAACCATCCACTGATCTGAACTGTTTAAACCTGTTGATCCATTAATTCTATTAATACATGGAAATAATTGGTGTAAATACAGTTCTTCATCTTTTCATGGTCATCAGATATGACCATATTTGGACGTTCAGAGGCTCCGTAGTTACCATGGAAACACCGTCATCTTCTACAACATTGATTGACCAGTAAAACCCATGGAGTTGAATCAATGACAGTGGATGGAGATGCTTTTTTTTTTCAGGTTCAATACTGATATATTTTGCTGAAAAAGTCCTGTTTTCTTCAGTTTTGTCTGTTTCTGACGTAATAAACCTCAGCTTTAATGAACATCTACATGATCAGTGAATTAAACTGAGGAAAATATCCGATTTTCACTGAAAAAATGCAAAAAATATAAAGGATCATAATACAAATGATAAATCACTTAAAGGTTAAATCGAGAGAAAATTGACACTAAAGTAACAGGTGAAATATTTCTATTCAAGTGGAACAAACCTGTGGTCGACACTTAAAATCAGAACCATTAAAAGGAAAATATCACATAAACTGATCAGATTACACTGTAAAAAAAAATCCAAGATGTATTTTTTGTCTTCGTCTCATTTCAACCTTTTTCTACAGTTTTTTTTTTTCATCTATAAAACAGTAACTGGATAATTAAGGTTCTCTTTAATGACAGGTTTATTTTTCCATCTTCAGAAAGTCCGTTTTGCACACATTTCACTTCTTTCGCTGCTTCATTGAATCCTAAAAGTCTATTTTTCCTGCTTTTCTGGATTTTTGTGACTTTCTTAAAGTTCACATCATCACATTTCTTTCTTTTTCTCATGTTTTTTCATCACTTTAGTGCTTTTTTGGTTGGTTTTCTCTGTAGATTATGCTCTTAAGTTGAGTTTAAGTCAGGTTTAAGCCTAATAAAAGTAAAACCAGTCACTGTTTTTCTAAAATACATCCCTATATAATTGGAAGAAACATGTGGTTGATCTTTGAACTTCTCAGAACTATTAAAAGTTACTTTTGCTGCATTACTGAATCCTAAAAGTCTCTTTTTCCTGTCACATTGTCACATTTCTTACTTTTTCCAGTGTTTTTTTTTTTTTTCATCACTTTGATGCTTTTTCTGGTTGGTTTTCTCTGCAGATCATGTTCTTAAGTTGAGTTTTAAACCTGGTAAAAGTAAAACCAGTCACTATTTTTCTGAAATACTTTCATGCACAAATAGAACAAACATGTGGCTGATACTTTAACTAGTTACTAGTTACTTTTGGTGCATTACTGAATCTCAAAAGTCTATTTTTCTTGCTTTTCTAGTTTATTGTGACCTTTACATTGTCACATTTCTTGCTTTTTTAGTGTTTTTTTCTGACTTTGGTGCATTCTCCAGTTGTTTTCTCTGCAGATCATGTTCTTAAGTTGAGTTTTAAGTTGAGTTTTAAGTTGAGTTTTAAGCCTAATAAAAGTAAAATCAGTCACTGTTTTTCTGAAATACGTCCATATACCAGTGGAACAAACATGTGGCTGATATTTGAACTCCTCAGAACCAGTAAAAGTCGAATCTTCTGCCTCTGAAATCGTCCTGTAGTTGCGTTGACCTTCCAACACATGGTTGTGAGGCGTTTGTGTTGGAGCGTGTTGGGTTTTGGCCTCATGTTGGCGGCGGCGGCGGCAGCGGCTTCACGGTGGGAACAGGCAGGCAGACGCTGCTCACGCTCACGCCGATGATCCTCTTTTATGTCTCGGCTCCATCAGGCCCTGAAGTTATTCTAGTGCATAATTGATGGAGGAGTTAGAATAGCAGAAGTAATGCGATGAGAGGGTGCAGCCAAGCGGAGCGAGGGATCGCGTGCGTCGGGCTGCAAACATTGCAGGGGACGAGAGGAGGGCATCTGGCGTAACAGGTCCCAGCGCCGCGGCGACACGGGCCCCGGCAGCCAATCAGAGCGCGCCGCCGCCCCCCGCCAATCACAGCGGAGTACTACGTCCACACGGGTCGGACGAGACTCCTCAACGGAAAACCTCCAGCATCAGCACGAAAATCAGCGCCTTCGTCCTTCAATGAGCAGAACGACGGCGTAAAAGTCCTGATTATTCACTTTAGAGACGAGTTTAAGGAGAAGAATCAGCGAAAACTGGACCCGAAGCATCTGAGTTCAGTTCAACTGCAGGTTTACTGCCACAGATCCTCCAGTTTTACCAGGAAAACAGACAGAAATGAGCAAAAGTTCCCAAAAAGTACCTGGTATTTTCCTTTAAAATACACTTTTAAAGAATAATACAGAGTAAAACTTAAAGTATTCCCACAAAACTGGACTGAAAGCATCTAAATAAAAAAAATATGAAGGTTTATTGTAATAGTTCTGCCTTTAATTAATAGTTTTACCGGGAAAATAGACATGAATTAGCATAAATTAGCAAAAGTAAAAATAAATAAGTAAAAAAAAGTCCCTGATGTTTTCCTTTAAAAATACACTTAAAGGAATAATTCAATTCTAATTCACATACTGAAAGCATCAACATTCAATAAATATAAAGGTTTATTGCAATAGTTCTGCCTTTAAATTAAAAGTTTTACCCTGAAAATAGACATAAAACAGCATAAATTAGCAAAACTTCAATAAAAGTACCTGATACTTTACTTTAAAAATACACTTAAAGGAAAAACACAAACTATTACTAAAAGTATTCCCACAAAACTGGACTGAAAGCATCAAATGTCCTGTTTCTTCAAACTTAAAGAAGCAAAACCAGAGAAAAGCACTGATTTATAGGAAGTGTTTAGCAGGAAATCAAAGGAAAAGTCCAGTTTTTTACTTTAAAACTACAGTTACAGGACGAGTTCAGCCTTTAATTACAACAAAAACTGCATTTGCTGCAACAGAAGTTCCAGTATTAACTGTCTCCTTTGGATGTTTTTTATTCGAGATTTCATGATTTATATGAGAAGAAAAGTTTTTATGTGTAAAAATTCAGTATTTTTACTGAAGTTAAAGTACAAAAGTATGAAAAATATCTGTCTTATCACTGCAAACATACTGTTACAGAAATATTTATGCATTTAATTAAAAGTATTATCAGAAAAATATTAAGAGCCTGTTTTTTCACTGTAAAAAATAGAGTTAAAGGACTAGTTCCTCCTTTATTTAAAAGTATTAATGTGAAAAGGTACTTTAAGCATCACAACGTATTTTAACTGCAAAAATACAAGAAAATAAGAAGAAACAAAACATTAAACTTGTCTTTAATTATAAGAGCAGCAACAAAAACTGTCTACTTTGGATGTGTCTCATTCTAAATGAGCTTTTTAAGTTTTCTGTGTAAAAATGAGGTTTCAAACAACATTTAAAGTCATTAAAAAGTACAAAACTATGAGTATTTAATGTAGCAATTAAAAAAAAAGACTAATAATGATGAGTTACCAGGAGCAAAATGTGCTTAAAAGCATCAAAACGTCATCAAAATTAAGTTTTTTCACTATAAAATACAGTTCAAGGTGTATTCCTTCTATTATGTAAAACTATTAATACAGAAATGCATTTCAAACTAAAAGTACCGACTTAGTTGTATTTGATATTTCATGATGTGTAAAAATTCAAAGTTGTATTTCTGTAAAAACCTTAAATTGCTTTCATTAATCTGAAAATCAATCCAAAACTGTTTCCAAGACGTTTATTAAAATTGTCCAAATAAATCTAATGTCATTTGTGCATTTGTGATGAAAAGCTGATCCAGGATCAGCCTCTAAATCTGCCGCCGATCCAGAGGTCGTTTCCGACGGCAACGGGGTCGAAGCGTCGCACCTGAACGAACCTCGACAAAGAATCCACGTTTTATGTGACGAACAAAAAGAGACGAGGTCAGAGGAAACGTGGCCCCGACGGCGGGAAAGGATTTAAGGACACGTGAAAAGAGCGGAAATATCAGCTTCACTCCGTTCCATTTTACACTTGAAGACTGAAAAACACTCAGTTCTAAATCAGTTTGTGAAATTTTTTTTTTTTTTACTTAAATGCACCGGATTTCTATAACTTTCTTATTTTCTGCCAATTAAATCCCTTTTAATAGGTTTTATTTGCACTTTTTATTCTAAAATGAGCAAAAAAGACACTAAAACAAGTCATTTTAATCTTATATGATATTAAAAAAGAAGAATTTTATCATCCTGTTAAATAGGAATATTTGTAATATTTAAAAGAAACATTTGCGTCTAAAATGAGTGGATTTCGAGTCAAACAGTGAATGTTTTCCTGTTGATTTCAGGTAGTTTGTGTGTTTCAGATGGAGACGCTGGTGTTTTTCGCAGCGTTGTGTCCGTGGTTGTGGATGTCAAACCGTCTCCTGGTGGTTTGTGTGTTTTTTTCACCGTGTTGGCGTTTCATTCAGATCCTGCGTCCCGTGTGCAAACGGTGCATTCGACACAGCTAATGGGAGTGTATTGTGATTTCACGGGCTCAGAGTGTGTTCTGTTTTGTTTTTTTTAATTAGCGGGGGTTGGATCTGCAGAAACCCGGATCTGTCCAGACCAGCACTTAGACCCCCCCCACTCCTCTAAACAGCCTTTATTTGTTTCCTGAGTGTGTCCCTGCCCAGGTTTCCATTTTATGGTTTGTTACTCATGTTTCAGTCTCTGCATGAAGGCGAATATTAGATTTTAGTTAAAGAAGCAAAAAAAAAAAAGTGTGGTCACGAAAAGTTCACTGAGCTCAAAAATAAAGAGTTTGTTTAATTTGTGGATCGAAAAAGTAAAAATGCATCAAGAAAAAAGCAATTATCTCCATTATTTATTTATATTTTATATCCCATTATTATCATTTATTATATTATATCCTACTTTTCACAGATTAAGTCAAATTGTTCCTTTTTTTACATAAATACTGCTTCACGTATAGTTTGACTTGTACATGAATCGTCGTATGTCGACGAATTTTTGCAGAAAAATTGCGATTTTGACCAAAATACTGATGTTCAAGTGGATACATGGAGTGTGAAAATGATCAGTTTGACCATTTTACTCAAATAAACTGCATCAAAATCCTCCCAAAACACATTTGTTAATTGTGTTGTGGGATTTTTTTTTTACTGTAAAATAAAGACAGTTTGTTTAATTTGTGCATGAAACCGTAAAAATGCCTGAAGAAATGAGTGGAAATGATCAAAAACAGCAACCAGTGATGATGAACTCTTTTGCAGAATATGGATATTTTCCTATTATTGATTATTTTAGCGTAATATTCACTGATTAAATCAAATCATTCTTTTTTTTAAATAAATACAGTATTATTTGTAGTTTGACTTTGTTTTACATGAGTCGCCTCTAAAATAAATTTATTTCATTTTATTTTTATGAAAAATACCCAATATTTATATCAAAATGAATGTCATTGTTGTAGAAAAGTTGAGATTTTGACCAAAAATACTGATATTAGAGTGGATGTGTTCTCTGTGAGGAGGTTCTATGAACATTTGACCATTTTACTGAAGTCGAACTAAAGTATGAAAATCCTCCCAAAAAGCATCACAAAAGCTTAATTTCCTTATGGGAATTTTTTTGTCACAAAAAACAAAACCCAACCGTATTTTATAGACAATTTATATGAAATACTCACGTTTATATCAAAAATAAATGTCCATTTTTGCAGGAAAGTTGTGATTTGGACCCCACTGTCATTTATAAGTCAAAAAACTTTAGTTTGGAGTTGAACTAAACTGCTTTTTGATGCACATGTTTGATTATAGTTTCTCCTTTTTGACTCTAATGGTGCAGATTTATACTCATTATGTTTCACATTCAGCCAAAAACTGTTAAATGCATTGAACTGCGGTTGAAAAGTTGCAGGAAAATCACTCATTTCCACTGTAGTGATTTTATTGGATCCTTTTCTGTGTTCTAGTGTTTTTATCGGCGCTGTGGTTTTGAAATGAATCCTACCGAAGATTTACGGTCGTTTCAGATTCAGATTCTGTTTATTTGTCGTTCACAGGTTAAAACACAGTCAACGATGTCATGAAATGTCACAGACGTAAAGAAAAGGTCAAGTTTAACTGTAAAACTGTCAAATCTATTTAATTGCATCTGAAACGTTTCAGTTTTTTGGGCTGCGGTGAACGTGTCGGGTTCTGTTCTGTGTTCGAAGGCGACTCTCTGCTGCTGCGGTTCTGGAAGGGAAGGTTTTTTCTGTTTTTTTTGTGTAAAACTGGTGTTTTCAGGGTTGGATGCTCTGATGGAGCTGTGTGACAGCTCCCCTCAGCTTTTCAACCAAATAAAAGGGAAGGAATTGATCGAAAAAGCAGCGGGGGGGTTAAAAGAAAATGGAGGTGTGGCGTGTGGACGTTGAGGTCGTGTGACGGGTCCCGGGTCACGTGGTCCGGTGTCGGTGCTGGTCTAGACACGCGATGCACAGGGGGGTTCAGACGTCACACACGGTTACCGTCCGGACGAGGCCAGGCCTGCAGCCGCACATTTACCCAGCAACCACCAGCAACGGCGGGAGGTGGAGGTGGAGGTGGGGCTGCGGTCTGGTGCTCACTTTGACACAGTTCTGGACCCCCCCCTCACGTTCAGGACACTCAGCAGTTTCCCTCCTCATTAACACACTTGGACTCATCAGGTTCAGTTTGGAGGCTGAAGTCACCAAAGCGGCAAAAAACAGACGCACAAGCTGAATATTTATGTCAAATCTGGTCGAGTTCGGAGCCGAAAATGCCCCAAAAATTAGGTTACAAATCCTCCACACTACAGTGAAAATATGCTAATTTGTTCCCAGCACGTTAGGGAAAAAAAAAAAAAAGAGGAAAAAAAAGAAAAGGAGAAAGAGGGGCGTGTCCTGTTTGAAAGCCACCAATCAGGATTCACCTCTAACCCCGCAGCAGCCAATGGGGCGCGCAGCTGCTGCGCTCTCATTGGCCCGTCGAGCACAGATAACCAAAACTGTGCCAGATACACCAGGGCAGAAATAACCCAGAACTCCTGTCGCCTGAAGGGACTGAAGACTGAAGGAGGAGAAGAAGAAGAAGGAGGAGGAGAAGGAGGAGAAGGAGAAGAAGAAGGAGAAGAAGAAGAAGAAGAAGGAGAAGAAGAAGAAGGAGAAGAAGAAGAAGAAGAAGAAGGAGAAGGAGAAGAAGAAGAAGGAGGAGGAGAAGAAGAAGGAGGAGGAGAAGAAGGAGAAGGAGAAGAAGAAGAAGAAGAAGAAGGAGAAGGAGAAGAAGAAGAAGGAGGAGGAGAAGAAGAAGGAGGAGAAGAAGAAGAAGAAGAAGGAGAAGAAGAAGCCGCAGCAGCTGAAGCCTTTGAGTGAACGTCGATGAGGCTGAAGCTGCGTCTGACGCCACATTTAAAGAATCCAAAAGCGACGCTGACCTCAGACGCTCCTTCACCTGACGAGGCCTTTTCGCTGCACGCGTCTGAAAACCGAACACTTCACCAACATTTAGTAAAACATGAACGCTTCAGTTTCTGCGTAAACGTCCTGCAGAACCTGCACGACGCCGTAGAAACGTCAAAATGTTTTCCTACACTTTGTTTTGAACCTTTTTACATTTTTTAGTTTTTCATCAACTCGAGCCATGAACAAAAATACCAAACACTCCATGAGAGTCATATTTTGAACCCTTTAAATGCCGCGTTTGGAATGGAAACAAACTATATATACTTTTTTTAATAGAAATTAATATTCTCCATAAAAATGGAATCTTTTTTTTCCGTCCTGTCATATGTCAGTTATTAACAGTAACACTGGTTAATAAACATTAGTATTTTTGGTTCTAGGCCAAATATCAAATGTTTGGTGTCAGTGTGTATTTTCTACTCACAGTTTAAAACTGTTTAGAATGTTCTGGTTTTAGTGACTGGGTCAGAATTTTACAGCTCATGATCATTCAAGCTTTATTAAGGACACAAAAACTCGGTCCAAAGGAAGGAATGTGTGAAAGTGAGAACACGTTCAGAGTTCAGCTCAGGACAGACCAGGGTTTGTACCATGGACCGAACTGCATCAAACACCGCAAACATCAGACGAGTTCTAGAATGTCTGGGGACAAGCAGCGGAAAAAAAAAAAAAGGTTCAATTCTGACTTAATAAAAAAAGAAAAATAATACAACCTTTTATAACATGAAGTGCAAAGTAATGAAAGTTTAAAAATAGTCACATTCTGACAAAGTTTCAGTGGTTTTGTGTTTATAATCAAACCAAAACCCTCAGAAATAAACTTTAACCCTTAGATTCAGAAGTGGGTCAAAATGACCCGCTGAAGGTTTTTTATTATATCTATTTCTGTCGAATGAAAAGGTGTTATTTCATATTCTAGGTTTTTATCAAAATCATGTTGACATGATGCCATTTAAAATTCAAGCTTAACTTTTATAGATTTTATATAATTGTAGTTTTTGTGTAACTACCCCGTGTTTCCATATTTGGGTCAAAATGACCCACTTTCATTTACAATAGAATTCCATCTGAACCTGAGATTCATTCAACACTAAAACCCAAAGACTCACTGAATGGATACACGTGGACATTCTTCTATAGCTGTTATATATTATATACTATATATAGTTTGCTTTTCAAATTTTTTTATTTAAGTATTTTAAAAAATATATTATAAAATTGTTAAAAAAATGTATGTACATATATATATATATATATAAACACAAAATCATTCTTTTGTGCACAAATATATGTTACAAAGGATTATTTTTTATCATGAGAAATGTAAATTAAAATAGTCCAGATATGTACGTTTTTTTCTTGTATTTATATATAAAGTCAGTAAATTCAGCATCAAATTTCAACAAAAACACTGACGTTCCAGCGGATGCATGAACTGGATGCTTGTGTTACTGCTGCAAAATGAGCAGTTTGAACATTTTACTACAGGAAAGACGATGCAAATCCCCCAAAACACAGCATTTGTTCGGTTGTAACCAGAGTAAAAAATAGTTGTAACTGTCTATTTTTTTCCAATAATATTGAATGTTTCGTAAATTTAAATAAATGTGCCAAAAAAAATCAAATATTTCAAATATGAAATCATTCTTTTGTGGGGAAATATATGATACAAATGATTATTTTTTTATTATGAGAAATGTAAATTAAAATAATCCAGATATGTGCTCTTGTTTTCTTGTATTTATATATAATAGAACTGGAAACTCTTTCGTACACTGGCATCAAATTTCAACAAAAACACTGCGAATCCCCCAAAACACAGCATTTGTTCGGTAAAAGGTTGTAACGAGAGAAAAAAATTAGTTGTAACTGTGTATTTTTTCCAATAATATTGAATCTTTTGTAAATTTCAATGAATTTGCCAAAAAATATGAAAAACATAAAACATTCTAAACATGAAATTATCCTTTTTGGTTTAAAATATTTTACAAAGTGTATTTTAAACATAATAAATGGTGAAAGTGTCCCAAAAACCCGTCGGTCGAACCCTTTTCGACCCGGTTGTTGGAAGTTCCAGACGCTCGGCCATCGAAGGGTTAATGCCTCGGATTCTGCGTTTTGACTCTGGCTTGTTTTTTGTCGTTGAAGACGTGCTTTGCTTTCACAGATTCCTCCAAACGTTCGGAGCCTCTGAAGTTTAGCGACTCTTTCTTTTTTTAATTTCATTTGGGTTCAGTCGAAGCGCCGCCGTTCGTTGGGTTTCGCTGCTGCTTTAGTTTTGGGTTTTTTTCTTCTGCAGATGAATGTGAAGCCTCTGCTTTGGCGACTCTTAATTTGGCGGGATGCTCTGTGGGTGCAGGCGTACGTTTCATCTGCGGTGAAAAATGACTGTGCAGACTTTTGGGAGACGGCGACGCATGAACACGTGCACGTGGCGGCCGTGCACGCTCGCGCAGATTCACGGCAGTGGTGTTTCTCCTGTACGTCAGCTGTTTGATCAGAACGGGTGTTAATCAGCCGTGAGGCGCTCCAATGAAGAGCAGCTTTTCATGTGAGTGGAACTGCAGCCTAATCCGTCTGGCCTCGGCGGGTCACATGACACGGAGCGCGGCGGCTGCAGATGATCGTGGAAAAAAAATCGCAGGTTTTTATTCCCGGCCGTTAAATTCTTTCCCTGCTGATAAAACCTGCTTTTACGACGATATCGGTGTCTGTTGTGCAACATCTGCCTCCGTGTGCAGTTTCACCGTCCCACACATTTCTCAGATGTCAGTGGTCGAACGCAACTTCAGCAGCAGAAAAGAACCGAAATATCCCCCAAAGAAGAGGCTGAAGTCTGCAGAAACAGCAGCAGCAGCGTCTTCCAGGCCTGGACCACGATCACCTGGTGGAACCGATGTTTAGTTTTCAGACACTTCCAGGTATTAGTCTGTGTCAGGAAACATGACAGTCCAATATGTGTTTCCATGGTAACTACAGAGCCTCTGAACGCCCAAATGGGTCATATCTGATGACTATGAAAAGATTAGAAACTGCATTTTACACTAGTTTGATAGGATTAGTTGTAGAAGTTATGAAATAGTTTATATCAGTAGATGCTTTTGCTCATCCGTGGCTCTTTGAGGATTATAAACCAGAATTTAGACGGGTCCCGTATAAGTATAACGCCTGGTTGAACTGGTCCATTCCTTATATTGAACTGCAGTATATAATCATATTTGTATTTAGTCAACTTAACGTATTCTGGCAAAGAAAACACAGCTGAAAACAAACAACAACAAAGAAACTGCGGAAATGTGTTAAAAAAAAAAGGGAAAAAAAGTGAATTAAACCTTTATCTTCTGTTTTACTAAAGCTTTCGTAAATGTTGAATTTCTTGACCTTGATTTCGATGCCCATTAATTCCACTGACATTTAACTACAACTGCAGTTAAGGTTGGATCCAAACATGAAGGAGGAGGAGGTTGATGTCAATGGTATAAAACAAATGGAAATGAAAGTATATTTTTACGTTTTTTTTACACTAAAAAGTGACATTTTCAGGGTTGGATTCATCTATGAAGTGTCTGCACGTCTTAAACCACTGAGTCGCTGTTTTAGTCCGATGTTAGCGCCGAATTTGAACCAAAAAACTAACCGATGCATGTACTGCAAAGAGTTACGTTAGTGCTACGAAATGATTCCATTTGACCCTTTTCCTAAAGTTAACAGCATGAAAAACCCCCAAAACACAGCAGTTGTTACGATAAAAGGTCGTTACAGGAGCAAAGATTTGTTTTTGTTGTATTTTTTCCATCAACATTGAAGATATTTCATAAATTTCCATAAATCTGCGGAAAAAAAATATGATTATCTGGAAATGCTTGTTAGTACTGGAGTTTAGACAGGTCCCGTATAGGTCTAACACCTGGTTTGCGTGGTCCATTCCTTATATTTCGCTGTATATATAATAAGAAGTAGTTCAAGGACATCTGTAAACGAGAGAATCACAGGATACTGATGCAGAACCACGAAAGAGTCTGAAGGGTTAATGTGAGGGCGGGTTCTGGCTTTAGGACCTCAGATATATTATATATACCTTTACATTTACTACTTATATATGAACCCAATGTGGTTTTCCGTATCATTAGGTGCAGGTTCAGAACCTCCTGCAGCAGCTTCTTCTTCTTCTTCTTCGTTCCTTCATGTTTCTAAAAGCAGAATATGAAGAAATTGCTGCCGCCTAAAGATGAGAAACTGCACTTTTCTGCCATTTTCTACGTGTTTTTATAGAACTAGAGGTTTAGACGTTATTCAACATTTTATATCAGTCAATGCTTTTGCTAATCCAGAGTTTAGACAGGTCCCGTATAGGTCTAACACCTGGTTCGTGTGGTCCATTGCTTATATTTCGCTGCATATATTTCTATATACAACGAAATATAAGGTTTTGTTTTGTTTCTGGGTTTTTGATCATATCTTTACATTTACTCGTTTGTATATGAACCCAATCGGATTTTCTTGATACATGAGCGGCTTCTTCCTGTTCCTTCATGTTTCTAGAAGGAGAATATGATGAAACAATAGCTGTCCAAAGATGAGAAACTGCAGTTTACTTGGATTATTTCCATGTATTTATAGAACTAGTGGTTTAGACGTTATTAAACATTTTATATCAGATACGTTTGCTAATCCAGAGTTTAGACAGGTCCCGTACAGGTCTAACACCTGGTCCATTCCTTATATATATGTAACTAAATCTATTGTTTTCGTTCTGGGTTTCCGACCTACTGAACCTAATCTGACTTTCCGTGTCGTTAGTTGCAGGTCCTGAACCTCCTGCGGCGGCGTCTCCATCGTTTGTAAAAGGAGAATATGGTGAAACAATAGCGGTGTAAGCTCATGTGTAACGTGGCCATTAAAATGTGTTAAAAGTGCATCAGACTCACCCTGCATGTCATGCCCCGGCCACGCCATTCCCTCCCCACAAATGTTTCTCCTACTGGCCTTTTGTTCGGCTGCAGAATGGAGTTGACGCGTGTGAAACCGAACGTGATACCAGGGGCCCGACAGTTCATTATTCGCCGCTGTTCTCACGGGGAGAGTGAAAAATCACCCCTTTGTGCAGAGGAAGAAAGAGCCTTCCTCTGACCTCATGGTTGCGCAGTGTAATGTCAAAAGGCCTGGAGGTTTGTGCGGTGTAGCCACACCCACTCTGTTGTGGAGCCGCCGTGGAATCCGGCACTGAGGAAAAAAAAAAGCCAGGCCGTTGTAAACAAATGTTTGGATCCCACGTCGGATCCCACACTAATTGGAGCTTGGCGTCCGCGGCGGCTTTTCCTGCGGCCCGTCCAGACTCCGCTTCAGACCACACTCACTCTCCAATTACGCTTCATCACAGACGTTTTCAAGTCGACACGTTTCTGCCCTCGAACCCGTAAAAGACGCAGAGGTTCTTCTGTGGACGCTCCCACTGGACTTCACCTCCACATCCACCCGTTACCAAAGCGCTCAGCAGCATTTATCATCATCACAGCTGCTGGATTTCACATTTTTATGTGTAAATTATGAATTTTTTCTATATTTAATTCACTGATTTTATAGACGGTCATTAAAGTTCTGAGTGAATTCGAAGGTTATTCAATCAAATCAGGGAGAAAAATGATGAAAAAGTGAGTTTTTCAGCAAAATATGTCATAAAGTAAATGTCTGCAAACAGACATTGATTAAATTACATAAAAACAGGAATTTATCCACATGAACTTTTAAGTCTTTTATCAGCTTTTATTAAAACATGATCGTTTTGTTCTGTATTTTTTCAGTGAAAATCTGGATTTTTTTTTTTTATAATTAACTTATCGATCATGTAATTTACTCTTCATGTAGGTTTTTCTATTTTTGATTTTTGTTCAATATTTTGCTCATTTTTGTTCATTTTGTTCCTTATTTTATTACATTTTTCATTTCATTCCTTATTTCGTTCCTTTTTGTTCTTTTTTTCTTATTTTGTTGATTTTGGTAAATTTTTTTATTCATTACTTATATTTTTGTTCATTTAGTTTCTTATTTTGTTCATTTTTATTCTTGTTCTTTATTTTATTCATTTTTGCTCATTATTTTTACAAATTTGTTTTCATTTAGTTCCTTCTTTAGTTAATTTCATTCCTTATTTTATTTATTTTTATTCATTATTTTTTTCATTTTTGTTCCTTCAATTCCTTATTTTGTTCATTTTTTTTCATGACTTATATTTATACTCATTTAGTTTCTTATTTTACTCCTTTTTGTTCCTTATTTTGTTCCTTTTTGCTCATTTTTTCCTCCTGTTCTTTTCATGCACTATTTGCTAATTTTTGTTCATATATTTCATTATTTTGTTCAGTTCTGCTCATTTAGTTTCTTATTTTGCTCAGTTTTGCTCATTTTTGTTCCTTATTTTCTTCCCTTTTCTCATTTTTTCCTCATGTTCTTAATTTTCAGTCAGTATTTTGCAAATTTTTGCTCATTTAGTTCCTTCTTTTGTTCATTTTGGTTCATTTGGTTCTGAACATAAACCCAGTGTTTCCATCCACTGTCACTGATCCAACTCCATGGGTTTTACTGGTGAATCAATGTTGTAG
>JAPTYQ010124166.1:0-16165 GCA_029814465.1 Ostorhinchus cyanosoma | reverse complement strand
TATTCAAAAACTACTGAATTCATTTCCGTGAAATTTTCAGAAAAGGTGTGAGATGGTCCAGAATAGATCCCATTAAATTTTGGTGAATGTAGGTCAAAGGTCAAGGTCACCAAAATGTGGTTTTGCAGTGATAAGAGGTAGGACAAATCAGGTCAAAGGTTTTTGAGGGGCGGGGCTTGTTGTACCTGGAACCACTTGTTATTTCATTATTCATGTACAAATCAAAAAACAAGTTTTTCATTCCTTCGATTGTTCGCACAAATGAAAAACTTCAGGACCTTCAGGTTCAGACCAAATCTGATTCAAAAATGTCAACATGAAACCTGACATTTGGTCTGTTTGCTTATTTCCAATTTTTACTTTGTGTGAACAATTGAAGGAATGAAAAACAACAGTTTTTTTATATTATTTGTACATGAATAATGAAATAATGAGTCAGTTTTTCATTCTCAGTTGAATATGTAAAGAGTGACAGATCCACTCGTTCAACAGGTGGACTTCAGACTGGTCTCTGCTCTCTCTGCTTTCACAGGCTCCATTTATTTAACTTCACATAATTAGTCTAATAACAGGATGTAATGTGATCAAACAGCATCGTTGGATCATCTGAACCTGATCTACCCAGGCAGGTATTTGTGTCCTTGTTGTCTCAGAGCAGCTGTTGTTGCAGTAAATTTCTGCATATTTTCATGGTTAAATTGACCACAGTCACAGCAAATGACCAATTTGTTCTATTTGGAACATACCCATATCTAATGGGGTTATCCGCTCCCTTGATCATTCATGTTTTCACATTAGTGTGAACGTAGCCTCAGAGGGTGAGAAGATTCTGAACAGAATGCCACAGATCGGGGGGGACGTCACCTTAGTCCTCATTGAAGTTAGAACTTGTGAACATGCTATTTGTGGATGTTAAAGGACAAATACACTTAGATATGTTATGTTTAAATGCAGACGCGTTTAGAGGCCACACCATCCTGACCTCTGACACTTTGTGACCCCCACACCTCCAGCGACAGGCTCATCCGCTCAGATCAGAGTTTTTTTTTCTTCTGCTGTCAGTGCGTCATCATAGATTCAAAACGCCGTGTCTGAAAAATGCAGATGACTCAACAGTATCAAAAAGAAAGTTGAGACTTACTTTAACTTTAGTTTTAATGAAAGACAGGACACTTTGGACTGAAGGGGGGCTTCAAGGGCTACCACTACTGGTACCACACATTTTCCTCCTCCTCTTCCAGCCCCTGGTATTTCTCCAGCTTCTCATGTTCCTTCTTTCTGATGTTGCTATCCTTCAGATTGCTGTCGTCTGTCTGCCGCACCATAGTCAGTAGTGTTACCGACTGAGCTATCTACGAGCTTTTACCACGGTGGGCTTCAGGTCTACTTTGAAACCGACATGACAGGTTCTCCCATGAACTAAAAAGGGTTATCTTATGGGGACAAACCAAAGAAGAATGAGCACCTTCACTTCTAAAAGCCGAGCACAAAACACTGAGGCACTTGCAGCAGTGAACACAGGCTGGGTTTCCACAGGCCTATTGTGTTTCCTGGATGCTGGGCGTCGAGATAAACCACACATAGAGAGGGGAGGTGAGGCTGTTGTTACGGGGGAGAGAAAAGATGCATGTTTCACCCAGACCACCCGTGCCAGATGCTTGTGGTGCACCAGAGACCGCCACGTGCCACCACCCTCCTCCCAGTCATGCTTTGCCAGCCTGACACAACCATCTGCACATTCACTTGGCAGACTCTCCCTCCAGACAATTTACATTCTCACACAATTCTCATTCCCTCCCATTTCAGCCCTCAAGGGAATGTGTCAAGGTGTTGGAGTCCAGGAAGTCCCTTGAGGAAACTGTCGAATGAGCTCAGAAATTTGTAATTCCTCAACTCTACCCGGAGCACTCTGTATTCTATTAACATTTATTAAAGCATATCAAAGACCTAAGAGGGAGCAGTGAGGAAAATATTTTGCTGGTGCAGTCAGTGAAAGTGTTCAGATTTATTTGGGGTTTTTTTTAGACGCTGTGCATCTTTATCTACCTTCATCTAGAGTTCAGCATCGCCTAGAGACAAAGTTGGCCACTTTCTTTTTTCTTGAAGTGTGATTACATTTTTCTCTGAGGGCCAGATAGATCCATTTGGGGACAAGAGAAAATGTATCTGTGTAGAAATAGGACTTTGGTTCATTTCATTTTTTCTTCATCTTTGCTGAAATTGAGGTACAGTTGCACAATCTTGGCTACTGTAAAAGTGAAGTGCAACATAAGAGAACAATGCAGTCAGAAAAACAACAGATGGTGAGGCATACAGTGAAGGGGGGGGGGTCTTTTTTTGTGGTTCAGGGGTAATAAAAGAATGATAATTTAAACTGATTTGTGATAACATTGCTTTCTGTCCTCTTTGAACCTTCTCCTTGTGTCTCCCCTCCTGCCACAGCTCATTGTCTTTCCTGTCCAATTAAATGTTGTATTAAATTGTTTAAGTGGTTTTTTATTGCCAATCACATAGCCGTTGTGCCCCGGGGGTCTCTGTTTAATATTTGATCTGCAGCTGTGTGGATACCATCACAGGAGATTCCCCATTTCTCTCATTTGATTTTAATCTTTCATTTAAACCCAGCTGCTCAGAATAGAGGAATCAAAACCCACTTTAAGGAACGATGATGACATGTACATGATTAATTGATGTTATGGTACAATACTGACTCGCTCTTTCAAAACTACGCAAATGATGGAGAACGCTGAACCACTGCGATGGAGGGATGAGAGTCATACAAATTTAGACGAGTGGTATTAACCAGAAGAGCGGGGGTGTGCGGTAACAGCACTAAATATTTGCAATGCTTTCAGGAAATGAGGATGTGCACGATCCCCATCTATTGTGTAATCGAGTGTATTTCATTCTATTCTTAGATTTCCCTGATAAGTTTGTAACTCGCTTTTGCAATACGAGGTCTAGTGCCTCTGTAGCATTAGCAGAAATGCATTAACATTGGATAAAATGATAGAAAACCGACTGCCACACAAATTGCCACATATTGTTGCTTGATCAGGGCATCACTTCATAAGGCAGAGAGACAGATTCCATCACAGTTCTAAAATATATTCATTGTTAATATTTCCATTGTGGCTACAGATGATTATGCCTTCACCAAATTACTATTCGACAGCGGCAGATTTACCCTCGGCGCTGCCCCCCCTCCTGAAGGAACATGTCAAATGTTGAAAAGAATACGTACACTCATACCAGGATTCGAACCTCAGTCTCCTGCGTCGTAGACCACAGCGGAACTCACCCAGGTTTCTGTCCACATGTATGTGGGCGTGCAAATGTATGCACCCCTCCTTCTCTTGTATTGCATGAGGGTTTACTGCACAGCCACCATTTATGACAAGAGTCTATTATTATATAGAGAGAATAAATAGAATTTATTGGTATTGTCAAGCTCCAAAAAAAAAAAAAACAGGAAAAGAGAAGAAAAAAACAAAACAAGATGGCAGCCTCCAAACACCAATCTTCACCCAGAACTCCACAAAGCAGTGGGTCCACCGATGCCCAGCCGAAGGTTCACAGTCACCGTTCACTTTCAGGTATCTGTACAGAGGCAGGTCAGTGACATTTAGTATTGTACTCTAATATTACAGCTGTGCAGCCAGAAAAAAAACAAAAAAACAAAGAAATGGGAACATGTATGACCCCAAAGCCGTCAAGAACAGGAACAGAAGAAAAATCAGACTGGTCCTTCAGAAATAAATGTATGAAAACAAAACCAAGTGTCAGATTCTTAATTATCAGGACAATATATCTTCCCAAAAACATTGACTTTATGTTGAGAAAAAAAAAAGGCAACTTGTAGAGATACAAGTTAGTTCAGGGCTGTCAAACTCCTTTTAGTTCCGGTCAATATAAGGTCAAGTATAGGCCAGACCAGTAACAGAAGAACAATGACAATTTAAAATTACATCCTGAAAATATTCACAAATACAAACGATCCTTTAAAAAATATGAATAACATGAACAACTATGAACAAACTGAAATTTCATAAGAAAAATAAGCTTATCATTTACACATGTGCATTATAATGTATAGATTGCATTGGATTTATAAATGCACAAAACATTAAGTGCAGGCATAACATTGTTAAAATTACACTTCTCTTAAAACATTTCAGGTCGGCCATATGTTTCATTGTTCTTCACATTTTTTGTGAAAGGATAGTTTCTGAATGCACTCATTTTCATATAATTGAACTTTTTTACACTAAAACAAAGAGAACAATTTGGAGTTGTCAGTATTAATAGGTTATTAGTATTTTACTGGTCCAACCCACTGGAGTTCAAAATAGATTTTATGTCCCTCTGAACTAAAATGATTGATTGTTAATATCTTCAGTAGTTTTTGCATTTCACACATTCATCCCGCAGGCCGGACTGGACCCTCTGGTGGGCCAGCTTTGGCCTGCGGGCCGTATGTTAGACACCCCTGAGCTAGTTGAGCATCTATAGTCGCTTTTCCGTTGACCCTCAAATTGCACAAATATATCTTGTGAATAAAAATTTGCCAAATGGAAAAACGACAATTTCGCTCAAACTCTCGTTTTTCAGTGAAAAGTTTTTGCTCATGAAGAGGTGGTTTTTCAGGCAAATACGTAAAGCAGAGCTAAAGGATGCAACGGCACTGGGAAAGCCTTACTGTTGGGTCCGCTCTGCACGGGACAGTCCGCACTTATGGACCGCGGGTTTTCGGTTCTGCAAATGTTTTTGCGTTGGCGCTTTATATACTGCGTTACAGGAAACTGAGTGTGAGTCTGTCCAGGCAGGCGAAAGTCGGCAAGTCTCTCTCTCTCAAGCTCCGCCCCTCAGTGAGAGAGAGCAGACAGACAAGTGGCTTTAGACTCAGCACTCTTCAGTCCTGCACAGATCCACCACTTTTCCCATATGACTTGTCCTGCCGTATTTCCAAACCTGTACCTGCGTACATTAGACCCAAAAGCTGACCATTAGACCCACTGTGTACACAGTAACTTCCTGTTAAGGACCCACCGGTACCCGACCCTCACTCTGACACACACATACAATACCATGACGCGCTATTACAAGGAAATGCATACGGTAGATAACTGCGTCTTGTACATCCCTACGCACGTGTCTGTTTTCTATGACTGTATACAAGGAGAAAGACTTCTATTGTTCATGACAGAAGGGGTTATTTTATTCAGTACAGTGGTAGAAGTTGTTCCCACTGTGAAAAACAGGTTTTGCTAATAAGCAAAATAGAAATATAATTTGGGAGGAAAAGCAAATGTTCTCTTTACGAACAAAACACAAACCAAAACTGTGGCCCAAGAGCCGAGGTATGGACCGAACCGTGGGAGACCTGTTCTGTTACCCATAATAACCAGTATTCTAGATTCAAAAGAACAGAGGAATGCGAGCGTTTTCCAGAACCCAGAGGGCGCTATGAGAGAAATATGAATATATCTGTAAATCAATGAGATATTTATGTCATTATTTATGTTCATGGAATGACTTCTCATGACATGTCGCAATAATAAATCAACAAATAATCGCATTTGTGATTTAATAGAAAAACCGACATTACGCAACTTCTTTTAAACATTTAGTAAATATCGGTGAAGTTTTGCGCTGATGTCTAATGGAAAAGTGACTTACGTTACATTTACTGTTTTGGAAAGAAAACCAGCCAACTACAGTTGAGTGGATTTTAAAGTGGAATGTAACTGATTAGCTCCATATGCAGGACTCTGGAAAGCTGTGTTGGCTGTGTCCAGTCCTGCTGGAGGCCAGATGGAGGATTACTCATATTTGTTAGGTTACACAAAATGTTTATTGATGAGAAAGGTCCAGTAAAAAACCTGTTAATCAAAGCTCCTCAGGGTCTGTTAAAGGGAGGCTCTCCAGCCCCAGCTCCTCTGCTCCAGCTCCAACAGTACATGTGTGCTTGGTTCTCTGCTCATGACAGAGGGATTTCCAAAACAAAGGGGAAAAGGAAGCACGCTCAGCAAAGCCTTCTGTGGAAGAAAAGAGAAACATTTAGTACCGTCTAAGTTTCCTCTCTGGATGACAGCACACTGAAAAGCCACAGTCACTAAGAGTTATTGAACCATTTTCAAAGACCTGCAGAGTTTGTTGTTGATGTTTCTGGCACTTAATTAGAGAAGTTGATGTTGCCTCTGAAATTCAGTGATAAAATGTTGATTGCTTTTATTCGCATAAAGCTTTCTCAAAAGGCTGTATGTAATGCAGTCATTTTTCTCTGTCCACACTCTGCTCTGTCATCCGCCTCACCGGGCGTTCCGTTGTTTTATGTCTTTAAAGTGATCTCATATCACATCATAGGCTGTTTCCAAAGAGCACAGTGTTCTCTCTATAACTGGATCACATTATGTGCTCACACACTTTTGTTCTTCCTGTACGTTACTCTTGCTCCAGTGTGACCTGGACATGTCTGTCTGTGTAGACTCGCAGTAGCATTGATTCACGTGTAAACAGGATGTTTTGGCCTTAACTCGAACATCGATACATCAATGTTCTCTTCTCCAGGATTAACTGAAAAACTGATCTCCAGAGTGGGTTAAATGAACTCATTACGATAAAGAACCAGTTCAGCTGCACAAACACATTATTTAATGCTCTGTACTGGATGTGAAAAGATTCACTCTAATGCCAAAGAAAGCTTTTGCTAAAACGGCTTCACTGCTCATTTCATTTTTTCTTCAATGACCTCAAACACAATATATATATATATTATAAATGTTTCAATGAATCACAACAAGAAACAATTGAAGAATCAATTAGTAGCTATTAGAACCAATTTACAGCACAAACATAGATGAACAAGTAATTAATCTGACTGGACAGCTAGTTACTGAATGTCAATGCACATGAACCTCAGCTGCTGAGAGTGGAGGTCATGAGGGGCGTGGGGAGCATCTCAACTACATTCCAACATAATAAATATGGCTCTGATAACTTTCTCAGCCTATTTTTTCATAATTTAGAGTATATATATTCCACTCACTTTCATCATTCAGGAATTGAAGTCAGAGTCAAAGGGTCATGGATGAGTTGATGCTAAATGATAGATTATGTCAGTGGTGAACCTTCTCTGCTGGCCTGAACATCATCCAAAACACTGACCAACATGTGCCACCGAAATTGTAATTAGGGCTCGGCGATATGGCCTAAAAATAAAATCTCCAATTTTTTCACAAAGAATTCAATTCACGATTTTTTCCAATTTTTTTCCCTGTACTTTTTAAAGAAAACAATAAGCACAAATGACAGAGAAAGCTCAAAACAAGTTTTGCTTTTGTTTTATCAAAACCTTAACAAAAGTTTGGCCTATTTCCCTCCTGGAATTAAGGTGCCACCTGTTTTCTGGTTTTAAAAAATACAATTTGCATTGCAAAAATCTAAATCTTACCAAGTGTATTTTTCAAATTTCTAGTACAAATATCTCATCACACTTAAAATAAGACAGAATCACCTAAAGAGGAACTTTTCAGTCAGATATAAAGAACTGATCTATAGACAATAGATCTGGAAAATCTGATTTCAAGAACTCTTACCGATTTAATTTTCACTTGTTCCATTGGCAGAGTTTTTTTTTTTTGCTTGACTGTTTAGTCACAAACATAAATGACTAGGAAATGTAACGTTAGTCAGATAGGAATGAACTGGGGCTGTTCTGTAGGAGTGGGGGGTGGGGCTGGAGGAGACTGAAGGAGGTCTGCGTGGACCGGAGCCGGTGTCGGAGCCCGAACCGGAGCTCAAGACGGAGCCGGGTGCATTATTGCTGTGCAGCGCCCAACGGGAACAAGCATTGCATGTGCCTGTATCCTGGAGGCGTGGCTTCGGGGGAATGTCTGAAGGAAAGGGTTTCGGACTTTTGAATAGTGTATTTTCAAAATGGAGCTGCTCGTACCACACCTTTAAGGAAACAAGGGAGAGGGAGGATGCTCCGGAAGCTCCTGGGGAAAAAGGTGCACCGTCGAAAGAGGAGGAAAAAAAGTCGAATTTTTGATTTTTGAAATTGTCCGCATCAAAAAACTCGAATTAATCAATAAAATCGATATGTTGCCCAGGCCTAATTGTAATATTTGTTCCATGAAACTGTATTCATTTATTCCCGATAGACCAATCTCTTCATTTCGTAGCGTTTCTGTCAGCTAAGATATTTGGTCCAATCAGACCTCCAGGGTTCATCTGATTTTCTCTGGGCCTTCAGAAGCAGGAGTGAAGGCCCATGGAATTGAAACGGTATAACATCAGCGTGGCTCTTTAACCAATCCGATTCCAGCTACAATTTATCCTTCCTCTGATTGAATGGTAAAGAACCTATGTCCATGATGTGTTATGTCCAAGTTTTGATTTCATAGCTAATATTTACCATAATTCCCAGAGCGCATGAAGGCAGAATTAGACAGAGACATTCAATCAAGTCTAGAACTTTCCTTTAAATCCCATTTGAACTGTGCCTTCATTTATGTTTGACAGTGTCAAAGGTACAACAATTTTACACATCAAGAAAGTTAGAGTTTAGTTGTAAAAGTGTTGAATAATCAGACATGGAAAAATACAGAAATAAAAAGACCACACATCTGAACATCGCATCAGTGATGTCATCGCAACTTTTTCTCAGCACAGTCTGATCAGCTGGAGATGCCTCTGCAGCTCCGACATGAGCAGACTGTAGAGGTTTCCCCTACTGGGTGAGCCATGAACTGCGCTTTACGTGTCGCTCGTCTCACTTGCATTCAATGTATTGACTATGAAAGGAAATGTGTCGCGCATGTTGGATGCATTGCTTGCATGCATTGCACACGTAATAATAATAATAATAATAATTAGAAGAAGAAGAAGAATAGACTATGTTTATGTTATGTTTATGTTATTAATAGTAGCCTATGTTTGGCTGGTGAATGAATCAAAGGTTCAGATGTAATTCCATTGTAAATGAATTTGGGTCCTTTTGACCCACCGGTGGAAAGTTAAGGTAGGAATACAAACACTATAATTTCATAAAATCTGTAAAAGATACATTTAAAATTTAAAAGGCAGGATGTCAAATAGCATATTTTTGAGGAATACCCAGAATATGAAATAACAACTTTTCATTACAAAGCTACTGCAGAAAAAGAACCTCAACCTCAGCAGGTCCTTTTTTTGACCCACTTATGGATCTAAAGGCTAATGCATCTATAAACTCTTCCTCGTATGCAAATAACTCCATGTACCTACTCACAGACCACTCACACCACTGCTGCGGTGAATTGTTAGACAATTCTGATGCTCATCATCAATTTCCGTTTGGAGCTTTTTAATGGCCCAGTGTTATTTAGGACTGAAAAGGTGGATTATATGCATTATTCACATCCTAATATTGCAGCGCTATTTCAACCCTCCCACTCCTTCAGTGGATGTACGTGCACGCCCACAGACGCCCACACACAGACTCACCTTCCACTGATGAAATATGCGCATATTGTTTACAGCCTCATAAATTGAGGATGCCGACGCAGACATAAAAAATTACACAATGCAATTCCTCATGGTTATTTTTCTTGATTCATTTTGTCCACATGGAAATGAACTGCAGAATATCTGCTCACTGTGTGACTGCATGAACCTGTGATCAACAGGACAGGATGGAGGTTTACTGGGGTAAAAGTGCACCTTCTTTAAATAAAAACTCAAGTGGACTACACTACATGTAGAACATGTTCTGAGAAAGAGAAAGTATTGATTCATTTTCTGAAATGTCCTCAAAGAACAAAAGCCGTCTACAGTTGGAAGATCATTTCTGGGGCAGTTTGTGTCCAATGCACACGAAGCCTCGTATCATATGAATCAAATGTGGAGACTTTTTAACCACTGTAACTTCATATCAAATACAAAAGACACATGACAAGTTAATATTCCTTATTTTCAGTCTTTAATGTCTGTCTTTCTTCATTTATTGCTTCATATTTTGCATTGTTTTTGTCTTAATGTCTTTATCGTCATGTTTTACCTTTTACATTATTTTTGACGTCTTACGTCTTCAACATCATTTTTGTCTGACTAATACATTATCCTGCACAACATAACCCTAAAACATTCATTTAAAAAAAAGAAAAGAGGTCAAATAACTGATGTTATTTCCACAAACTCACCACCTTGGTACTCTTCTGGTGTGGTTTTTATTTGTAAAGGTCATTCTCTTACATTACCAGGACAGATAACTTCCAGAATACTACTGTATATAAAGCTGCTCTCCTAACATATCAGTGCATCCATGGTAACACTCCCGTTTACCTCAAAGAACTCATCATCCTACAAACTTCATCCAAAAAAACCGGCGCCCAGAACCAAGCTCAGGAGAATGATCATGTGGAAGGGTCGTCAGGGTGTGTACGTTTGAAAAGAGGCAGAAGACGTAACTCTTCACCAAAGCTTTTGTCAGAATCTGTTCACTGTTTGTTTTCTCTCTACATAGCTTTTAATCTCTTAACTTTTTAACACTTGTAGCACTTTGACATTAGTTCTACATGAAAAATTCAATATAAATTAAATGTGTTATTATTATCATTATTATTGTTGTTGTTAAAAGTGATTTTAAATATTGTAATACAAGCTTTTTATCACTCTTTTTTACACTTCTTTTGATTATCCTATTGATAATATATTGTCAAGTTGCTGTTCTGAGTTAAATTGAGTGATTATACGTATGTAGTATCTAATAATGGATTTGATTCCTATAGTGCTTTTCAAGACACCCAGAGTGCTTTACATTACTGATCCATTATTCATTCACCAACACACTCTGGTGCCGCTAAAGTACGTTTGTAGCCACAGCTGCCCTGGGGCACACTGACAGAAGCATATATATATATATATATATATATATATATATACATATATATATATACACTTAAAATTCTTTCTCTTCCTTTAGCCGTCTGTCTTTAACCCTTTCACTGGTCATATCAGAGGTCCATCCTCCAGAGTTAAAGGTAGTTTTTACTCCTTAAACCAACTTCAGGCCGAAGGTGTATTGTAATAGTTTTGTCATCTGTCTGTCGGTTCAACAACATAATCACGTTATCTGAAGAATACATTGAGATATCTGCACCGTTTTTTACTGTGGATGCATCTTTTAATGGAGCAGAAGAATACTGAAAATAGATGACCTTGAACTGCTTTTTCAGGGTCAAATGGTGACATGTCCTTTCAATGACATAATTTACAGAAAGACCATCTAATCTAAATTATAAGGCAGTAACTTTCAACAGAATCTTACACTATATTAAAGGTGATTAAAAGTGTACAGCACATAATGTTTCCTTCCACTGTCACCTGGTGTTTGGTCCTGGAGGATTCTGCTGGTGTCCGTCAACTGGGTTATGAAGAGTTGAGTTTAGACCAGCTTTACATGTCAAGTGTCATGAGATAACTTTTGTTACGATTTGGCAACGTACAAATAAAATTTGATTTGATTTATTTGCCTGATTCACCTCATGTTTGTAAATGAGAACAGGTTCTCAAACATTTTACCTGGTAAAATAAAGGCCAAATAAATAACTAAACTACAGGTATATGACATTCTTTTGAGACTGTAGTGCAGTTATTGATAAATAATGGAGAAACAAGTGAAAACTGTTACGAATGTCTGGTCTGGTAAAGTAAAATAAAAATAAGATGAAATGAAATTAACCTGTAAAATAAACCCGCCTTGTTTGGAAGTGAAAGACTTAACTATCTGCCCACCGTCTGTTATTAAGCTCCGTGACGGTGGGCCCTTCTAAAGGGATGGTGTCAAAAGGGTGGGGGTTATTGAGGATATTAGGGTTGGTGGCAGACAGGCGCTCGTGTCCACAGAATATAGGATGTAGTCTTCAAGGGGATGTGTGGTAGTTTGTTGGAGGAAAACAGCAGATCCTCTGACCTCTTGGCTTGGTCAAAAGAGCATGAGGCAGAAAGGCTTTTTCTTTAAAGTCTTACTGTTACAACACTGAGTCTAAAGAAATCATCCCATTTTTCTGTTTCACTATGGACTGAGCTGAACATTCCCTTTCCACATACACGTTTGCTCGGAGCAGAAACCCTGTTGAATTTCAGCTGATACTGTACAAAATTTGTTATTCAAAATGTTTTCCTCTGTGTCTCACACCCACCTTCAAATGAGAAACTGCTCCGTACCTCCTGCAACAGCTCTGCAGCCTGTACAATATTAAGATATTTTATAAACCCAACAACCAAACAAGATTCGCCGCATTCCAAATATGAGTACTGGCTGAGAGGAAAAAAACCACACACAAAGCCTCCAGCAACAAATTGAGCCTCTCCTGATTTGCATTCAATCTGGCTGCCAGATTTTGCATTGTGATCCACACTTAGGGAAGAGCAAATACACAATATATGAGCTCTAAATGTGAAAGAAGAATAAAGAATATAGAATGGAGTTCAGTATGTGTGGACAGTAACATCCAAGAAACTGTATTTAATGGAGAACGTTTACACAGACATTTGAAATATACGTGAATATTTACGAACCCAAGGAAAAAGTACAATGAAAACAACAGTTAAAGTTGTAACCTTTTTCCGTTAATCCATTTGAGTTTTTTAGGTATTGACTGAGTGACCTCTGACCTCTGGGTCAACAATAGGTCAAAATCTATACACACAAGATGCAGAATTGAAAGACGAGCATTTTGGTGCTCAATGGAAGTCTCTTAGATGAATAGTTCAAAAGTTATTTCCAAAATTCAATTTTGACCTTTATTGTGACTTTGACCTTTGACCTAGAGTCTTCAAATTTGTCCGTCAAGGTTCTGATGTTATTGCACATCCACAGTGACAGAAAAAAGAAACTCAATGCAAAACTGAGTCAACAGGAAGGAAAAGGACGTTCCTGATTTGTCCTATCTCTTATCACTGCAGAAACACATATTTGGTGACCTTGACCTTTGACCTACATTCACCAAAATTTAATGGGATCTATTCTGGACCACCTCGGACCTTTCCTGAAAATTTCGTGGAAATTGGTCCAGTAGTTTTTGCATAAAGTTGCTGACAAACAAACAATCAAACAAGCAAATCAAAATAAGACCCCTTGCCTCCACTTTGGGGTGGTGGGGGGGTGGGGGGGGTGTAATAAGCAGCATTTACAGGTTTTGAGCTTAACATGCTGAGATGCTAGAAACAGGCATGTTTCAAATGTGACAAATTCATGGGGCCCAGCATTTCTGGGGGGCTCATAGAGCAGTGGAGGGGGTCCAGCGGATCCAGGTTGTGTAATTTGTTGTGAAAATTTCGTGTAAGGTCAGCTTTGAAAGAGAGGTGTAGACGAAAGCATGAGAAGCTTCACTTTTGCTTCACTCCAGCATTAGTTTCGTTAGTTATGGACCACACCCCCACGTATATAATTGCTGCCCCTACCTCACCGTGAATGTGTGAATACTGCTCCAAAGTCCAGCTGAGGGGGTAGTCCTGGGTACAGACTGCCCAGACTCCACTACCGTACGCTGCAGTGTGAAAGCGATCTGTGCCCGAGAACAGACCTAATCACCACTCCAACAACAAAAAGGACTTAATTACTACGAGACCATAGACGGCACTCCTGTTGTCTCCTGAAAACACCTCAGATCCGTGCACAGGCTGACTATATATCGACTGAACCACTCTGTGATGTATCAGGGACAACGAAGGTCGGACTTTGCCTCCAACAGGCAAACAGAGCGATAAGTGTTACCGCCACTGAGCACAAATGAACAGAAAAGTCGCTCGGTTGATGACGTAAGGGTTTGTCTTCCTCTGACTTCAGTGTTTATTGGATAGTGACAGACTTCCTTCCACACCGTTATCTACTGTTTCAGCCCTGAAACACCCACTCATACACCGGCACGGGCTGCGATACATGCTTGTGAACGCAACATCCGCGGGAAAGGTGTGAATGTAAGTACGGTACCGATCCAGATCCTCCGTGTGAAAACACTCTAAGCTACTAACTGTCTTTGTTATCGACATCCGTGATCACAGCATGTACACACTGATTTCAATGTACAGGGTTTGTTTTCTCCATGAAAATCCTTCTGTTTCCTCCCAAGTTCTTCAGTTTACAACAACAGCTAACAATTCCTGAGACATGAAATGAGGTAAGGTGTCCTAATGTCGTAATGTCTTATTATGTTAAAAATGTTATATCTTAATCAATTTTATGAAGTAGTCTCTTGTAAAAATAGATAAATAAATAAAAATGACAATGACCAATAACCACAATCATAACCAATAAAGTTTACCGTCACCCAGAAAGAAACTTGCATTTACTTTTCATGAAGTTTTATTGGTGTCAGTGTTACAGAAACTGAGCGTTTCTTTGTCGACTACAGCCTCTAAAGGTCCAACCTGAACATACTTGATGCTAGTGAAAAACAGAGAATATGCATTTAAACTGAATTTTTTTTTTCCAACTGTCATGACCAGGCTCTAGGCATGACAAGGACACCGACAGCAAAGTATGTATCTAAGAATAAGTGATTTATTTACAATTAAATAAAGAGAAATGTGTGAAACATGTTATTAGTATTGGATGTGGAATCTGGCATCAGTAATGAGGTGAGTGTGGATGTTGTAGGTTATAAAACAAAAGACAAAGGTATCGAAAAGATACGGGTGGTCTGGCGCTGGTGTCAGCTTGAACAGCGAAGGAGAGAGAGAGAGAGAGAGAGAGAGAGAGAGAGAGCGGCAGTTTGCCACTGGTATAAATAGGCGTGGCCCAGACGTGACACGCATGTACGTTGGTCCGCCCCCAACTCCACCTGCACACAAACTTTAGGGACAGACAAGCAACCCACATGACCAGGAGGGAGGGGTCATGACAACGCATGGATAGGAGTAGTGCTTCACAAATGGTTAAATGTCTTCAGTCAGCACGTGGTTTTCAGTGCTGATAGTTCTGAAGGTCTTTGGGGGTTTATTCTATTACTAAACCAACAACTGTCCCTGTTGTTCATACATGATAATAACAATAATAATGATAATAACAATAATAGATTTATACGGCACTTTTCTATTAACGCATACTCAAAGCGCGTACAGTGGATCCATTATTCATTCACTCATAAATTCTCACTCTGGTGGTGGTAAACTACATCTGTATCCACAGCTGCCCCTGTGCAGACTGACAGAAGCGTGGCTGCCAATTCATGCCTACGGCCCCTCCCACCACCACCAAACTTTCATACGCATCCATACACTGGTGTAAGTAGCAGCACTGGAGGGTGAAATGTTTTGTCCAAGGACACAACGGACTGTCTAGGACAGAGCAGGATTCGAACCACCAACCCTTCAGTTATTGGATGACCCGCTCTACATGAGCCATGGCTGCCTTCGATAACAGTAACATGTGATAATATGGTTTCTATGTGAGGACTCGGATCAGATTTTCTGATAATGTCTCTATTCTAGTAGTGTCAACAAAAAACAACAACAAAAAAAACAACAACAAAATGACAGTTCAGTACATACGTCAGGTGGTTGCAATGGCAAGCCATGCATTTAGTATCTGCACCATGTCCATCATCTGGAGTATGGAGGACTGAACCTGCCATGAATAAAAATATATAAAGAAATATAAAAATAGCTTGATAAATCTATTTCCATGCCTTTTATTTATCCATTTTTCTCTTATTTATATTTTTCCTTCTTTCATTTTTATGCCTGCATTTATTTTTCTGTTGCTTTCTATTTATATTTTCTTCAGTATTCCCCCTTTTGTATTTTCTTACTCTTTTTATTTCTGCTTCGCCTATTTATTTATTCGTTGCTTTGTATTAACATTTTCTTTATCTCATCAAATGCCTCCATCACACTATGACTGTAACCAAACCAAACCCCGTTCTGTGGTTTGGAGCAGTTCACAATCAATATTTATCTAATAACCGGACAAAAACATACAAAACTTAAATAAATAAACATCATAGCCTACTCACCAGAGATGATCAGAACAGAATAGAATAGACTTTATTGTCATTGTAACCATTGAAATTGGTTTAGGACAGGGGTGTCCAATCCTGGTCCTCGAGGGCCGGTATCCTGCATGATTTAGATGTTTCCCTCTTCCAGCACACCTGATGGTCGTTATCAGGCTTCTGCA
>JAPTYQ010124038.1:3275-16205 GCA_029814465.1 Ostorhinchus cyanosoma | reverse complement strand
GTGATCCGGAAGAAATCCTGGATTCTGGATCACTTTGAAATTTTCATTAACATTGTGGTAAATGGGGCCAAAAATTGCCCTAAATTATTGCGCTTGGCGGAGGTCTGCGCTCTCTGAGTGCTTTTCTAGTTGTGAATGTGTTACAGTTTTAGAGAGGAAAGAGTATTTTTGAATCAACTTTTGGCTATAGTTTTTTATAGCCAGAAAACAATCAATTAATCTAATTCGAAATGGCCTATAACACTGAAACAAAAAAAAAACCAAACAAAAAACCCAAGATTTAACTTCTTGGCCATATATAGCCCAGCTCTAGCTATATTTCCCTTTTTGAGGTGAGTTAAATTTTCGGTCAATTCGGTTATACATCACTATTCCATAAACTGTCCATCTATAATTGGAAACTCAAATGTGGTTTTGTGCTTCTTTAACATTCCTCAGTATGGTGTCTGTCGTTATCTATAATCCTTATCAGTTGAGACAGCTAAGAGGACAAACCTGTCCATTTTGCATAGGATATGAACTGCCTGAAGCCACACAGACATGTTTACTTTTGCAGCAGGAAAAGAGAGAGAAGAAGAACCTCTTACATAATACCTTCAAACCACAAATAGGTCTCAGTGAAATGGGGGTAAATCTCTCCCACAGTATATGTTATATACAGGTGCTAACAGCACACAAGGACCGCTGACATGGGAACACACACATTATATGACACACACAACCAAGGGTATCATGCGTGTATCCAGTTGGTTAAACCTCCAAGAATACACATCTTTAATTATCAATTACACTTTGAGTGATTGCAGCATGTGTGGTTATGAACTAAGAATAACCCACTGATGATAAAACATGTCTGTAAGCCACAACAGAAGAGATATGATACTTCATGAGATACACAGGGAATTAGAGAAGCTTCTCAACTATTACAGGCTGTTTATATTTGTTCTAAATCCACTCCATGACCACAGAAACTCATTCCACTTGACCTTTTGCCCAACCTCTTCCTGGCTAATATCGAATCATCAATTAATTACTAAATCTCAGTTAGATTAGTGACTATGCTTTGTGCACGGGCAATGAATACATGTACAAGAAATGTTTTCCTGCACGAAGTATGTGAAATTAAATTAAATTAAATTAAATTAAATTGGCTTAAAATTTATTGCGCACCTTCTCTTTTCAGTGAGATATACGAACTTATTTTTAGATAATCGATTGAACAGATTTTTTTTTTTTTTTTTTTGCTTAATTCAAGCAGCAACAAAAAATCTGCCGATGGAACAAGTGAAATTATCTGGTAAGATTTCTTGAAATAAGATTTTCAAGATCCTGTCTAAAAATAAGTTCTTATATCTCACTGAAAAGTTACTCTTTAGGTGATTATGTCTTATTTTAAATGTGATGAGATATTTTGACTAGAAATTAGAAAAAATACACTTGGTAAGATTTTGATTTTTGCAGTGTATTCCAGTCAGACCAAAATGTTACCTTTCAGTGTAGAGCAAATTAGCTTTTTTGGTCACATCACTGAAAAGTACAGCAAATTGTCATGTTGGTTCTTCTGTCTAACATTTGGAACATAATGCAGGATGTAATTGCAGTTTCTGCCGGACACTTGAAATGACTTGTGTAAAGAACTTCTACTTTGGTCTTTTTTAAATTACAGGTTACATTCAATATGCTGTCTGAGAATGTTTGTTTTGATCAAAATTTACATGGAGCAAATGTTAAACTGAAAACCTGCATTTATCTACTTGCTATATAAATACTGTCCAAGCTGAAACTATGATGAATTAAGTATGACTATCCCAAATAAAGCACTTTTTCTGAGCCCAGCACATATCATACTAAATTCTTTGGCACCAAAACTGATTGAATTTTGTTTCAGGAGGGCAATGTTCAATAAATCATTGCTGTACAAGTTATAGTATTCCCTAAATGACAGCTGTTGTTTTGTCTTGGATTTAAAGAACCACGCCATTCTAAATTACAACATTGGTAGCACAAAAACAGTCATTTCATCATCATGCAATGGCATAATTAGTTTTTTTGTCAGTCCAGCAAGACTTGCTGTGATTTATTGATGTGTTTTTTTAATATTATGACTTCTGTTACATTACTCTTTGTATTCCAAACAAATTGATGTTTTTGCATTTATCAATAAAAACTCAGTTAACATTTATTGATGCAAAACTGAGTAAGGAATAATTATTCATGATTTCAACAGAGACTACCCAGACTGATATTTACAACTTCAAAATATCATAGATAATCAGAGCTGTAATGAACCATATTACTGCTCTGTGCTATGGCACCATCTAGTGGTCATTATGTAAAGTAACAACAGTTTTAAAAAACAGCAGTATTTACATGGAAATACAAAACACTAAAGAGAAGGCTATGTGGGAGGTAAACATAGATGTGAAATTGAACATGTCAAGTCTCACAGCCTGATCCAGTCTACAAGATGGTCGGATTCACCATGGCAACCATTTGGAAAGTCGTCACATAATAACATAAAGACACAACAGAAACACAAATAGAAAAGAAGCGGATGACAGATTGTATTCTCCTGCTGATTTTCTTTTGCAGCTCAGTTCACTACAGCTACCTCAGACATAAAACATGCAGCGAGTCTTTGATGTTTATTTGGGAAGTGCTGCTACGTTCACATCCCTTTTATGCAAACATCTACACAAGACCTACTTAGCTGCAAAAAGAACAGAAAACTGGGAAGGAGCACTCACCAATGTTAAAGTATAATCCAAAAACTAGACTGACAGTGGCATGATAAAACAAAAAGTGAAAGAATGAGGGAACAAGAGGACAGAACGGGAGGGGTTTAGTGGGAGTCACGTACAGGCACCAACTGAGCCATTGTTCATGACTGCGAGAGCCACACAAGAGCACACAATTCCCAGAGAATAATATATGTAGACTGTACACACATGCAGAGTGTAGAGGAGACAGTAACCAACTACTATTGTAGTGGACAGTCTTCTATCTAGTTCATTTTTCTTATGATTCAGTTCAGTAACATCAATAAATACAGGACTATCATATGCATTGCATCATTGCTCCCCAATTTTTTTTTTTCCTGAGGACGTACTTTTCAGAAAGGACAAACCATAGCAACCCACAACAGGCCATTGTAACGTGAGAAGAATTTGTGCATTAATAGCATATTACTTCTTTACCATCCTTACTGCCTTTTGCATTACCAGAATTACTTTGAAATGGCAAAGCCGTGGTTTATCAGTCATATACTGTACATTAAGTCACAATTATGTTTGAAGTTTAATAAATATATTTAAATACTTTATGAGATAATATAAATGCATTTAGGCAGATATACCAAACTATTATTGTTTAAAAATATTATACACATTTTCTAAATACTATAGATAAACAAAATAAATAACCAGACTTGTATTTTTCCTTACACTTATTGTTAAAATGTATTTCATCAGTACTTGAACTATGTAATAAATACATCCTTCTGACAATGTTCTGTAGAGAATTTGTATTTTTTTAAGATGCAGTGTTCAGCAGTGAGTTAAATTTTTATCCTACAGGCCTGTCAGCAAAGGAGGCCTCTGAATAATTAATCATCACTTTGTATGACTCTGCGTATGCATTCCTCTGTAGACGAGAGGAAAGAGTTTGAGGTGGCCTACTATTGATACCGCTGAAGCCAGAAACAGGCTCCAAAGGCATCCCAGCCTCTTTCCAAGTGAGTGCCTATGTGCAATGTTCAGGGCCTTTTAGGAAGAGGAAGTCGGCTGTACATACACAACTGTTCTAGTTTTCGACATATGGATGACTAAGCTGACTAAAATTAGACCAGAAGCCAAAAGCTGCAATCCCATAGTGCAGCTCGGCTCCCCATTTTAACCACAGGAAGACCCCAACCCCCAACTGACCTGACAAAAAATACAGATGACTACAGTAAGCTTGTATGATAGAGGATAGATGCTCGAAGAGTCAGACCTTTTAAGGCACTCGAATAAATATTATTGCAGCTTTGCTTTGTTGTCTGTCTCTACAATGTCCAAAAGTAACATCTCCTTCAGTATTTTGCACTAATGCTCCTTATATCTGGAACCACAAGTCCCAGAGACTTAAACCACTGAATGTGCACTGCAATATTCAAAGAATACCAGCTGAATTAAAATACATTTACGCTTGAAAGCAATCTGCTAAAAAGAGCTTACAGAAGCAGTTAAATGTGGTGGGGGAAAAAAGCATCAATGGGATCACGGGAGGACAAAGTAAAAGGATTTACTTTGCGTTACAAAGGATTAGAGATAAAAGAAGTGGCCGCATGACGCTTAAGTGCTTTGAACAGAAATGCCTCAGCAACATCTTCTACAGAGACAGCACACTGCTCTTCAGGGATGTTAAAAGCAGGAAGGAGCAATACAGCTTGTATAATTAAAACACTCCAAAATTAAGGCCACAGCTGCATAATTAAATGCCTCAAGCAGAACAATCAGATTAGGTCTTTTATTGCGTTTAATGGTTAAATTCTGATCTTGCAATGTCAAAGGTCTGGACAGAGTTTTAATTTCAGGAGCATGACCTGATCAGCTTATGCTCATTACATTAGCCTCCACACTGATGTCATCATCAGGAACACTCATTTCCTGTGTCTTCTGTTTCTCCATAAATTTGACTATTCAAACTAGAACAGCAGGAGCGTTTGGGTGCAATGTCGTTAGAAGCTGATTTGCTTTCAGTCCAACAGGGAAAGTCCTGACTTGAAAAGAAGAAGCGTCAAGGTCTGTGCACTGTCCTTCAGCTCCTTATCCTTTCTCCTCCTAGAAGTTCATCAACACAAGATGACAAAATGTCATGTATCCAAGCTATGTATTTAAAGCGACACTGATCCGCTGTCCTGTCCTTAACCTGCAGCAGAAATGTCTCTGTATATGTAATTTTCCTTTTCTTATCAAACACCAGCACAAACACTCAATACAAGCGATAAAAGATGATGGTTTTGTCTTACATGCTGCTCTTCTTGCGAGGAGAGCTAACGGAGCTCTTCCTGTGGCTCAGGGAGCCCCCCATGGTAACAGCTGTGCGGATTTATCCCAGATGCTTTGTAGTCGATGTTGTTTTCCCTCCCAGGTTCACCTCTGCCTCTCTTCCAGATCCACTCACTGTGCTGCTTCTCATGACTTAGCGTGTTATTATCTAACCATCCTCGCCTCTGCTGTCTGGTCTTGATTCTTTGACCCTTTCTGTTGATGATGTACAGTCTGAAAGCTCAGGAGTACTACTGATCACACATGAATAGCTCCGCTGACAGTCCCGCCTCCTCGCTCTACTTCTCCTCATCCTCCATCATCTCTCTCTCTTTCACAGGCAGATTACAGTCACTTGTTAGCGACTGCACATCCATGAGAAGGAGGTGGAGGGTGGTATATGCGTGTGAGGGGATTGTTTAAAGACCACAACCTCCATAGAGTTGGTAGGGGGTTTATTGGGAGTGAGTGTGTTAGTGTGTCATGGGGGAATCTGGCAGGGGTGAAGGTATTGTTCCAGAGAGACAGAGTCTCATCTATTGTTAGTCAGTTGAATACCAAATCTGAAACTGAGGGGGATGGAGACATGATGGAGTTGGCGGAAGAAAACACAGCCCCACTTGTTGTCCCACATTCCCACTACCTGCTGGGACAAAAGCCCACCCTTTTAACCCAATACTTAGCATCAGAATACATTTTGTAGAAGTTGGATTAATTCCTTAATTTAACAGATACATTTGACCTCCTGTCCTGACTTTATAATATGCTCAACCCTTAAAAATAACAAAAAAAAACTGCCATTAAGGCTGATATGAAGTGGGTATGAAAGGTCACACTTGAAATAAGAAATATGATGAAGTCAGAAATTCGTACCTTCAAGTGCATGTCCAGTCTTTTACTCTAGGCTCTTAAATGAGGACTACACTAGCAGGACTGGTGGGCAGGCTGTGGTCTGGACAGGACTGCCTTTCACAAAAACCGCATAACTTCGTCCCACTGAAGTGAGTCACATGAGACTCACTATGGAGGATCCTGTTAATGAATGACTTCACCACATTTCAGTCACAGAGGGGAAAACCACCAACACACGCCAAACACAGAACACAACAACCAACACAAGTGACCTGAACTCGTGGGCTTGGGTCCGTGTTTTACTTTAACACGCAGGGGTTTATCCACTATTGTTAATAAGCATTTAAAAGTGCTAATGTTTACTTACACAAGCACACATTTCAGTGGACATATAGTACGAAGAAAATACAAAACCTTAAATACGTATTTAAGTACAACTTGCCTCATGTTTGTTGTCCACTTCAGAGTCAGGGTTAGATGCTACTTGTGATGCTGAGCTTAACACACGATTGCGCATGCGCAAGTAGTGTAGCCTGTTGTAAAAATCAGAGGGGATCAATATTTGTACAATTTTAACCCTTTCGGACCCCTTTAATTTACTACCCTGTACTATCACCTACTACCACAAAAACTGCTATAAAATCACTATAAATCAGTATTACATCAATATTACATTTGTGCATTAATCTCTAGCAACATTTCACTGTATTAGGGCAGTATTATTTTTCTTGTGAGTTTAAAAATGTGGTTTCAGTGTGAGGCAATGAACCTATTTTACCATGAAGGTGGGTCCTGCACTGTACAAAAAACTACTAATGCAATGAAACCAGTGTTGTTGCTAATCTTTGACATATTCAAGACTGATATAAAATAATTCCACATCCCTCCACCATGTGTTAATTTGAGAAATACCTGTTTCTAAATAAATAAAACAAGTGGCATCACATATGCAAACTGGCTTGTAAACAGTCAAAATCCCCCCAAAATAATGAACATTTACATACTAGTTTTGCACAGAGTGAATGTAGTTTGACAGCCCTGCAGGAAAAATTAGAAAAATATTAAGATTTGATGTTTTTATAGCAGTTCTGTGTCTGTACAGTTTTGATTAGAGGGTCCCCAGAGGATACAAAAAGTATAATCTAAAATAAAAAGTATCATAAACCTGAAAGAGTATCTACAATTAGATTCAATAAATGTTTAAAAAAAATTCTTGCACATGTTCATGCTATGAGTTGTAACACAGTCATAATGATCACTAAATCAAAAGAGAAAAAGGACAGAAATGTACAAACATAGCTGGAGGGGTCCCTATGGGTTAATACAGGGGTTCCCAGGGGTACTTGGAAGAAGCCCAGGGGTTACTTGAAATTTTTACAAATACATTAAATAAGTCATCATGTACCAAACACAAAACAAATGAGAATTAATCCTGAAATATAAAACACAATAAATACATTCATTTAATAATAATAATAATAATAACAATAATCAATCATCTTGTTTAAGCTTTGGTAACATTTTAAGAACATTTCTATTTTATATTATTAAAAATGAGTTTATTTGAGAAGCTAAGTAATTATTTTTTGTTGATGAAAGGTTCATTTATTAATGATTGATCTAATTTTTATCAATAAAATAGGGTACTTTTCAATTCATATTTTGCACACAAAATTGACTTTGAAAATTAGTTATTTCTTATATATTACAGTTAATTATATGTTGTTTGTTTACAAAGTTTTGAAAATATAAAATGACACCTTTGGCATAGGAACAAATTTTGCCTAATTTTTCTCAATTAAAAATACTGAAGTGAGAGTCAGGGGTACTTGGCTAAAAAGAATATTTCAAGGAGTAGTCCATTGTAAAAGGTTTGAGAGCCACTGGGTTAAAACATTAGACACATAATGAAAGAGACAATATAACACACAAAAACAAACAAAAACAGCTGAACACAAGACTGGTTAATATTTTATTATGGCACACACAACATGTTACCATAGTTTATATTCAGATTATGTACTTTGAGAGGAGAGCATTTTTGGTATGTCAACATACATGAAGTAAAAAAAAAAAAAAGTTTTCTTGAGTAGGAATGATGTGTTGTAGAGATCACAAAGTCATCGTCTTGTGTGTAAACAACAAAATGACATGAACAGTGGACGTGGCAAAATTCAACAGCAACACTTGTCAGTGTTTAGTGCATTTCTACATGAAGGGAAAGGAGTTAACCCTTATAAGGTAATTCAGTAATTGTGCGTAAAGGACTGACACCCCCAGTAGTCAGCTTTTGGAGGAGGGGCCTGTGTGCCCCTGACTGTGCATAAAAAGTTATAAGAGGAAACTTCATGATGGGTACGTGAAGGTGTAGATTTCAGACATCTCTTCATGTAAATAAGCTGATTAACTCTCATGCATTCATTAATTCAACCATTCTCCTTCATTCCAAAATCAGTTTCTAATGCTAATGTTAGACTCATGAGGAAGATGAAACTCAAAAATTAGGCTAGGATAAGTACATGCTGAGAGACCCTCATAACAGAAAACTGCATGCATGATGAATGAAAGGAGTATTTAACTGGACAGTAAGAAACACAGAACATACATGTATGATTTGGCTCTCAGGTTTAGTAGAAACAGTCTGATGGAGTCGGTGTGTGTCAGAATGGGCTATACCTTAGGAATACACATAGTTATTCTCCTAAATCAAAGTAAATATGGGTCCACATCAAGAGGCCTGAGGAGCAGTAAAGGAGGAATGGCACAAACATAGGGTTGAGGGTGTGCAGCTGGCTTCTCTGAACACTGTTGTAACATTCCCATTATACTAACATGTACACACAGTACACTTCATATCACACATACAGCATGTCTATATTATCAGTTTGTCCTTTCAAGCACCTGCAATACTATACTTCATTTTTGAAACAGTTCTTCATTGGATTGACTTCTTTCAGATAGAAGTACTGGATATGATAATGCTGAAATATAAAATTGAAATGAAATAAAAATACTAAAAATTAAAAGGAAAGATTAATTGTACTCTTAATGACAGGTGGTAAAATAAAACATCTGAAAAACAAACGGCAGTGACATCTTTCATTGAAAATGTAGGAGTAGTAGCTTTGAGCTTCAAGTTGCATGAGAATATAGCTGCCAGGAGTATTATGATCAAAAAGGTATCA
Organism: Ostorhinchus cyanosoma; assembly: GCA_029814465.1. Taxonomy (NCBI): domain Eukaryota; kingdom Metazoa; phylum Chordata; class Actinopteri; order Kurtiformes; family Apogonidae; genus Ostorhinchus; species Ostorhinchus cyanosoma. The sequence continues at coordinate 7,141 of JAPTYQ010124038.1, read as the reverse complement.
ACGTCACTCTAATTATTAAAAACTGAATAATCTTGACTAAATCTGAAAGTTCAGGTTTCATTATGTGGGCTGCCTTTGTCAAAATACAATCTACATAATTTCTTTAGTTTTATAAGTTTATTGATAAGGCTGTGCAATATAACTTTTATTAATAGATCTATATTATTAGCTCTTTCAATATATTCATTTTTACATGTTTACTTTTTAATACATAAAACATATGAGTGCAAGTTTGGAACACAATATTCTAACCCCACAACTTGTTGCAACCGTCTGTATTTAAAGTTCAGTATTTTTGATATGGTAATTATTTTGTTCTGTATTAGCTGTGCAGTATAACTGGTATGTCAGTAAATGTAGTATTAAGTTAAAGTGCAATGTAAAGTAAAACAAAAACAAATGACCAAAAAGGAAAAGTGCTGAGAAGGAGCAAGACGTTAAACTTTGGGTGAATTTGAAACCACTTTCAGACATCAAACTGAGTCTTGCATTTAGAGTTGAGGCAACATCAAGAAGCTAATGTTGCCTCAAGTTAAAATCACCTGACATCAACTGGATCATATAACACCAGCCAAACAGTGTCTGCTGTTGGAGGATGAGAGGGCAGGGCAGTCAGGTAACACCCAGACAGTAAGGCATTCAAAAAGAGGATTGTTGATCCCTTGTCTCAGACAGCTGGTCTTCATGTTCTCACTTCCAGATGACAGTTAGATTCAAATGTGAGTCTACATTTGTACAACTTTATTACTGCTGTGGCTGTTCAAAGGCTACACCCAGCTTGTCATATATCTCCTTCAGCAGCAGCAGAGCTGTATCCTCAGATTCCCTAATGGACAGACAGAAGGATGCAACAAAGAGAAAAATATCACACACACACAAGATATATACGAGAACAATTGGTCCTTAATCCTCTGAAGAGGTCTGCATGACTCACCAGTAGCACAGATGAGACTGGATGGCAAACAAGTATTCATTGAAGCTCTCAATAGGCTTTTCCTGGAGTACATAGTCAATCCTACGCCCTCCATTCAACATCCCAACTTTGATTTCAGGCTGCTCTGTCTGTTCTGAGGACACCATGGGCTCTGCCTCCTCACACACTCCTGCAGGGACAGGAATAAAAGAAATATGAAGCTGAATGGGACAATAGTAAGAGCTTTATAAGTCAACTGTATAGAAAATGTTCTCACAGCAGATGTATTCCCTTTGACCTATTTAATGACAAGACATTAAAGATTGAACATGCATCTGCATGTGCGTGCTATAAAAAAACCTTCTTCTGATGAGTGATGTTACCAACCAGTTAAATTACAACTAATCAATCAATTTAAAATACTTTATTATTATTATTATTATTATTTTTAAACAGCCATTATTATAACATTATGTATATTCTCCTGGTCATGTAAATTCAGCTTTTACAAGGGTTACTCAACTGGCTTTTTAAGATGACATTCAGTATGAACTGTCTACTTTAAAGTTCAGAAGGGGCCTGAGGGAGGTTTCACTCACTTTGAGCAGTTAGATGTACAACATAGCTGTGCAGTTATGCATGAAGAGAGCAGGAGCCAAGGAGTGGTGAAAGCCTATAGCGATGATATACTGTTCATTGCATAACATTTGCTCCTGAGAGACAGAACTACGGTGTATTTGCCATGTCAAAGTCAGCAATTTCACAGGACAGCAAACAGCAGGTAAAGCATTAGACTTGATCCCTCTAAAAATATTCTAATCATAAAGCCAATTGATAGACGTTGATAGCACATTTGACAAAATATTAGTATTCCCAGAACTCAGTGTTGCTCAATAATGATGGTTAATGTAAAGCTTTTCTGGAGAACTGCCAGGACTGGTATCACCCTGGGACCGTTTTAGGTTCAGAAATCCCTCTCACACCTGTCTGTGTCACATGTAGCACATTCCCACAGGATAAGTAAAGTCTACATATCAAATACATTTATTGTTGTATGTTGTCTACTGTTCACTATATATGGCCTAACATATAAATGTTGAGCCTGTTGAAGAATGAATAAAATCTACTGCACACTTCCAGAAATGCTAGTCATCTTATCTTTCTTGTGCACTTCCGATGGATTTTAGCTTGGTCTTTACATGAGATAGGAGATAAATGTGATTGTAGTTGCATCAAAAATGCTGTTGAGAGTTTTCATCCATAAATGCCCACACGACTACATAATTCTACACAGGGCAGTAGGCAGAGCAAAGCCTCTGAAAATGACCCAAAAATGTCAGAGACACATGAGAGATAGAATTTTTACTTTACACATTATAGACATGGCAGCTTTGCATGGGATTAAAGCCACGATGTCTGATGATTAGTTGGATGCCGAATTCTAGGTTTTGTTTAGTTATTTAGCCAATTAAATCTTTCAGTTTGATATTTATTTCAACATTCGCCATTTTCTAATAGTCAAGGACCTCGTACAATATCTCATTTCTTTTGTAGGTCAGTGGGTGGTGGTGGTGGTATAAGCGTCTATCTGCTCGTTCCGGTTCTGAATTATTACTGTTATTGTCCTTTAAAAATCTACTATCAGCAAACATCTAAAGTGAATGTTTTGAGAGTACTGGTTGGGCTGATCATAACCAGACAGTCATAAAAGGGAAAGAGTTCAGGTCAGTTACTAAGTTTCTTTACTATCCTGGCTTACCTTGAAAGTAAAGCTTATGAAGGGCCCTGGGCCACCCCAGTATCTTAGTCCAAAAATCATCACTTTTCCCTTCCCTCTTAGCAGAAGCAGTGCCTGCTGTAGAGGCTGAGATTTAAGGTAAAAGTGTAATGGGTCAGGGGAATAGGAGTAACCAAGCATTCAGTCGAGCAGAAGAGGGGAAAGGATGGTGGCAACCAGCAGAGAGGGATGAGACGAGTATGAGGAGACAGGGTTAGACACACACTTGTTCACATTCTAACACAAAACAGCCACACATTCACTTACACTCAAAGGGAATTTATAGAATTGGATTTACCCTGTATCTCTTGAATATCTGTCTCTATTGTAGTATCTTCTGCCTCCACTGGGGGCAGTGCAGCCACAGGTAGTCTGGCAAAGGACTGCCACGCTGTCCGTAATGATCCCAAGACATTATTCTTTAAATCCATGCTCATACGGGTCAAACTGTCTTTTAGTTCTATGAGAAAGAGCAAACAAACATCAACATTATGTCTGGTAAACAAAAGCTAACATCATGGGACTGCTCCATAAATATAGGGACAAAAAAACAGTTATACCCAGATGCATCCTTTTGCGGCCTTTATGGTGAGGGATAAGCATGGGCTCTAGATCCACCTCAGACACTATCATGGGCTCGATCCGATAGGCCACTGGATCATACTGCACAGCAATAAAGAGGAAATAATTAATGAAAGTTCTGATACATTTTGTCTTTCATGATGTAAGAGAGGACTTAACTATGTAGTGTGGTTGTTTAACATAATAGCAGTAATACTCTTTAATGATGACTATCACATTATAAGGTGGTTCTCAAAGTGGGGCCTATGACACCATAGCCAGGAGGCCCATGAAGTAATTTCCTACAAACTATACAAGTGCATGGTAGGATTAAAAAGTGCATTTCTACAGATAAAGAGACCTCTCAAGTACCTTCCATGAACCCTCAGTATGTGCAACAAATTAAACCTTACGAACTGAACTTTGCAGTGAGTAAAAACATGCATTAAAGTCCCAAAGCTTCTATAGAGAAAGATCCCCATGAAAACGAACATATTGTGTTCATTAGTCCCACCCATGTCAGTTATGGGACAGAACAAACACTAATGTAACTGTAACATAACACATCAATCAAAGTCACTTATCACTCATTTCACATAACTAACCGTTTCAACT
>JAPTYQ010123923.1:0-10665 GCA_029814465.1 Ostorhinchus cyanosoma | reverse complement strand
TGGTTCTCAAATGCCTTCAGTGGCAGCTCTGTGCTCCTAATGTGTGCTCTATGCTAATGCTAATGCTAGATACTGTAATTGTACTATTCGGTAAAATGCACAGACTGAATTTCCCTCCAGGGATAATGAACAAACTTAACATTAACTAACTGACTTGAGTACAAACTTCACATAAGCACAAACACATGCAAACACAAATATTACCTGTTGAACCTTTAATTTTTTGGGTTGAATTTTTCTTTCTTTCTTTTTTTTACTTTTTTTTTTTGTTTTTGTATTTTTCATCTGACCCCAAATTTAGCTGAAAACAGCTCTCCACACAATTTTTTATTTTAGTTTTTACAAAACAGTCAAGCACATTTTTTTTTACCTTCACTAAGGGCATTCACTGCTGTCACATGGTCATTACCACATCTATCTAGTAAGGCCATGCCCCCTCCTCCACTTTCTGTCCATCCACTGACCCCTCCAACTCCCCCTAGTCTGACGTGGGGCATTTATGTCTTCATCTCTTTGTGAGTGAGAAGCTGTTTTGGCTGCGAAGTTCCATGCAGAGGTGAAAGCAGGGCACCCTTGAACTCCCACAGAAATGGTCACTGGAGACAAATTTGAACTCAGTGTAACCCAGCTTATCATAACTGATCTCCACTTTTCTTCTCTTTTTAAAGCACATCTGTGTGATTTTTACACACAAGCATGCATGCATGACGTATATCTCTGGTAACTGTTTGTCAGAGGCGGTTCTAGAAAGCAGTTTAGAAAGTGACATTGAGTTGTTAAGATATAAAGGGTGTTGTAAAAGGCCTACAGTAGCCATTGAAAGTCATGTTGGCACTATGGGGATGGAGGGCTCGAGGCTCCTGCAGCAGCTGAACAATGCTTAATTAGCTCATAAACAAAGGCTAGTGGGGGATCAGAGAGGGCAATCAAAGTGTCCTGTTCCTTTGAGCTCCTCTCACCATCAACAAAGCCTCTGTAATGGCCCCGTCACTCTACTTGTTGTGTCTCACCACAAGATGCTTCCTGACAACATAAAAGGCCCACATTCCAAAAAGAGCCACGGACAAGAGACAGTGCCCGTCCACACCTCCCTCGGCCTTCAAAGCAACCCCCTCTTCACTCCAGCGCCGCTCCCCAGTCTACCCTTCCTCTCTCCCTGTCAGATATTGACTTTGCTCCTCCACTCACCTCTGCAGTATATGTTTGGTTCCCCGTGGCGACCAGCACGGCTTTCATCTTTCCTCTTTCAGTCCAGTGTCCGTGACTTTGGTGGTCTGTTTTATTGCGTTCCTTTGTGTGACGCTGTGCTGGCACGCTGCTGGGAGCCCGTAAGGAAGTGTTCAACACACAGAAGGCTGTAGCAGGTTCTGGAAAGGTTACTCAACCTTGGCATGAAAACAGGTGTATACGTATATGTGTATGTGTGTGTCTTCCTTTACGTCTGAATGGCTTTGTGCATGAGCTTGTACTTGATAGTGAGTTTGGGTTTTATACTAGTGTGTTAATTTTGTGTGTTTGGACATGAGGTCCACAAAAGAAAACAGGCTGCCAAATGACGACAGCCCAGCAGCAGGTCGGAGGCAATCTCTGCTTGTTTGTGCGACTGTGTTATCATCTCCTTTTTCCTGTCAAAACAGGAAAAGACAGGGGCGAAAATGGAGGTTAGGAAAGTGCTGCCTTGATGTGTGTTGGCTGGATGTCCAGCTCTGTCTGACAGTGACCCTCCTGGCCAGGAAAAACAGACCCATTCAGGGCGTAACCCACAGTGGCATACTTCATGGTGTTATTTTTATCACTTTCACAAAGCACAGCGAGGGATGCTTTTCCCAGCTGTTGACACAGGTTTAGGTCATTTTTGTCTCCAAAACAGTGCAACGGCCGCAGGCAGAGGACAGAGGTAGACGTCCCATCTGGTTGTGTCCCTTTGGCTTATGATTGTAGTTTCTGTTTAGGAAAGGAAATCCTTTTTGACATTTTGTTAATCATGAAAGCAAGACACTCCTTTTCTTTGGATGATCCCTAGACCTCCAATCACAATGCCTTTTCCGTCAAGCTGGAGTTGTCATGTGATTTTATCCATCCATCAAGTGTATTTGTTAGTTCTTTACAACAGGATGGCACATTCAGAGAGTTGACTTGGTGGATGTTCTTTTTATGAGGCTAAGTACATTCCGCACAGTAGAGTCGGCTCTCAGCTCTCAGGCAGTGGATTATTGCCAAAGGTATGACAGGTAAAAGCCCTGGCGTCTGCTGTGATATGGCTAAATGAGAAGGCACGCTGCACAAACATCTGATTAGGTAGTCAGCTAATTATTGACTGGTGTAAAATGATAACCTCTGCTCTGCCCTGGTTAGGGAGTCACTTTGTAAAACTGAGAGTTGCTCTTGTGGAATCCATTGAGTTTGAAGGCACAGGAAAAAGAGGGCTGCACAGGGTCTTTAAGAACAAAAAGAACAGCTTGCACAAGAATGCTATTGTTAGAAGCACCAGATTGCACCAAGCAGGCTTTTCTGTTTTTGTTTTTCCAACAATGTATGTGCAGTGTAAAGTCCTAGTGTATCATGACTTTTTTTTTTTAAAGTGCAGTAGATCCATTTTTTTTTTAAATTTGGGATTTTTGATGGCTAACTGAACATGAGAGCAGACAGGTAAACATCAGCAATAGCTCCTTTAACACGTAGCCCCCAGACTCTCGACAGCGGTCTGCTCCCTTCTCCATGACCCAGATTAAGATGTGGCGTGTGCTTGCTGACTGAGGTCGATGTCATCAGCAGGGAGGTCAGAGTTCATTTGTCTTTCTTGACAGACCTTCAGGTGGTGCTCCAGTGCTGCAGCAGAAGGCCACACCGCTGCTGACCTCCACGAGTCGCACAATTAGTTACCCTTTGACCCCTGAGGCCTACAATCATACGGCAAGCACGGAGCGGGCATGCTTCTGCATCTCCAGACCAATTTTACATACAACTGTGTATGTGTGTGGGGGGTTTTTGGCTTGAAAAGGCACATGTAGGAGGTCATCCAGGCTGAAATTGTCCATTTATTCTGAAGTTCTTTTTCAGCCTAATTCTCAAATGAGACTTATGATCCTTTTTGTTAATTATCAATTAACCTTAATGCCTCTAAATGCAATTGGATAAACCTATAACCATTTGGACTAATGAAAAGTAAATGAAAAAAACTCTGAAACATCCTTCTTAGCAACTAAGGCTTTAAGTGCAGTTTTTTCTTCTTTTACAGAAAATGTACTGTCCAGTTTGTTTAATGCTGACAAAAACAGCTTTTCACATCTGCTGTAGCCATCTTGTTTGCTTACAAAAGTGCCTCAATGGGACTCGGATATCACTCATTGTATCAAACCCACCCCGTATCAGATAAACAGTGGGCCTGCCAAGGGACTGGCCTTGTCTGGATCAGTTTGACTTCATCTGATGCAGACGTATCTGAGAGCAAATGAACTATTAGCTCTCTGATACATCTGGTTCCCAAGCTACTTTTTCAGTGTATTACATGAAATTAACAAAACAAATTGACTGCAGTGATGCATATGAATTTACACCAAGACTTAATGATATATCTGGCTCCTTTCCATTCTCCTCTACTCATAAATTTATAAAAGATCCATTAGTATGAAAAGAAGGCTGAAGTCTGTACTGCTCTTCCTTCCTTGAGTGACTATTGTTATTTAACTGCTGCTAACTGTGTTTTTCTCTGTGTTCTTAAGTGCAGTTAAAGCTCATCACTCATGGCTAATGTAGACAGACAGACTTAGACAAATGCAACTGTTCCCTTGAGCCAAAAGTATAAATCTCATTGCTAGCTCAAGATTTCCACATTTACTTTGTTTGATGTTTTATGCTCTCACTGCAGCTTTGTGCACGCACATGCACGCTGTAAAACTAGCTTTCCTCTGTTTCTTTCGCATTTGGGCCTTTTCTTTTCAAGCTGAATTCCTCCATGGGAAGTAAGCTGTGTTGTGTTGTGACATTTCATATGAACACTCAGAAAGCCCCAGATGAAGAAGAACAGCACAGTTCAAGACTAGAACCTGAGAAGTCACCAAAGCTGCCAACAACACCAAGGCTAACTGTTGATTTCACAATGTGAAATGACAGCAGCAATGTCCTTGTCTGCCCCTGTTGGAATTGGTGATATAGCAATAGAGACAGTTCTGTGCGGAAAAAAGGATAGATTGGCAATTTCCTATTGTGAGTTTGTCTTTTCTCAGATGGCGATATGTCCAGTGTCTTAGCTATGTGCAGTCTCAAAAGGTGCACAGGTCAGAAAAGCCTTATTTCTGTTAGTTTTTGTGAGTTTAGTTTTATTTTATTCAATTGTAACATCAAAATAAAGGAGAAAAACTCAAAAATGTTATATGTTGTAATCTGATTTCTATAAATACCAAGTGGATACTGAATATAAAGTTGTAGCAGGAAAAAATCTGGCTCTGTCCCAAGTGAAATTGTTGGAGTATCTTTGTTTTGTAGGCACCAAGGCCATGTGCAGCTATGCTATTGTTCACAAAAGACAAAGTGGCAAAATGTGCATATACCATTTTTGATAAGCCATGCATTTTCTAGGGTGCTGAATGAAAACCCTTCAGTAACCCATGAGTGGATTAGTGTGTGCTATGCTCACTAGAGATAGTTCAGCCTACTTCCTTATCTCACTGTGATTCAATTCAATGTGTCTAGACATCTCAATTAGCAAGAAAAAAAAAAACAAAACACAGATAGTGGTTAGCGCTTATCTCAGTATGTTTCTCCATCAGTACTTTCACCAGCCCTCAGTGTCTAGTCGTCATAAACAGACAACAGATTTCCATTAATACACCCCTTCCTGGCTGAAAGCTCTGGGCTGATGTTTAAACGTCTATTATTAGTGATAATTGTGTTCTCTGAGAAGTCATTGGCATGGTAATGACAGCTTTCATGATAAATTAGTATTCCCGCTCTCTGCCGTACCTACGTTAGGCTGTTGCACTAGACTGATTCTGTCGCTCGCAACTCTGCTGTTCCATTGTTCTGTCGACACGCAGCAGCTTTGTGAGAAACAAAGCATGTCACTCTCCGACATAATACACCACAGAGCGAGAGTGGATGGGACAGGGATGCTGAACACAGCTCACCTTGGCTCTGGGTGATTTGTGCTTCTTTGTATGAACAGAGTTAAGGAGCCAAAATGGGAGACTGTAACCTTTAGCTTTTTTCTATGGCAGCAACAGCTTTGTGATGCTAATCAGTTAGCCTGTTGCTCACATATCTATGCTGGCACAGGGGTCGACAAACGAAAATTGAGATATCAGCCGAATAAAAAAGTGAAGCGCTCAACAATAGCCACTTAGCATACCTCATTATGTGCCTTCTCCTCGCAGACCGAAACCTATAAGTCACTCCGTGTGGTGAGGGAGGGAGTGGGAGGGAGATGAAACTCCAACGGCAACAGAAAACTTGAATATTTATCCATATGGCAGCTTGCCAGAATAATTACTCTGCTGTCCATTCCAAGGGGAAAGTGGAGAGAATAATTGTTGCAGGATACTCAACATTTCACCTTGTCATCACTTTCATGCTACTTTATTTTCATGACTCGGAGTGTGCAGTTTTACCTCTTCATTTTTTGCATGCGGTATCTTAGATGATATATAGCAGTAGCCATGCAAATGAGGTTTATGTGTACCTGAATTCTATACGTGTGCACTGTAACCTTCAAGTGTTGATCTAAAAATGATTAATTCCAGTCATGACGCTGATATGCAAACTGCTTTTTCTGTTATGGAATCTGCATGATATTTATGAAGCTATGTAATTAGTTCTGTTTGAGCATGAGTGACTCTCTTTGCATTTTGCTTTCATAATTAACCACTCTCGTGCACACTTATGCTGCTCTCTGCCGACGCTCTTTCCCCTCCTCGTGGTTGAGCGAGCCTTTGCGATGGAGATTAGTTGCCATAAGCTTTAGCGGCAGGTTGTTTTCTGTTTAAATAAACTGCGGGGATCTGGGAGTGCTCTGAGTGTCTGTCAAAACCCAAAAAATCTTAGCCGTGGAACAAACTGTGGTGAATGTGGCTCTCTCGGTGTGACAGTTGAGACAGGGGAGAAGCAGGTGGCTGTCATCGCTTTGTATGGGGGTTTAAAATAAGTGTAGTGCTGGTTTTTCTGTTTGAAGGAACTATTGTATCAGTTCGGCTGTCTGCAGTGAGTGTTTTAGAGTGGTCTCTTAGACTAAAATAGATCTCTCAACAAGCACCATTGGTGATGGTTGGGAACAAAAACACATGGATTTTAATTCCAGTTTAGCCTGAAAATACAAGAGGCATTGTCTTATGTTCATAGCAGATTCAGAGAAGGACACATAGGTTTATTGACTGTACACTGAGAATGAGCCAGGGGATTTTTAACCCTGTTGCCTCCTGTTCAACCTTCCCCTGCTCACCCCACCTTTGCTTCATCCCCTCTGTCCTACCTTTCACCTGCAGTTTGCAGCAACACCTGGCTCCTGCCTTTCCAGCTTGCCTGTTGAATTTTTCATTATGTGCTCATTTCGGTTTGTTTCCACAGCTGAGCCTGGAAGGGAAAAAAAGAAACTACCTTGAGAGCATCCCTGAGACAAAAAATCAGCCATTCTAATTAGAAGTGCACAATGGTTGGTGCAGGTATACGTAAATACAATCTACTGTGTCTCTGGTGAGGACAGCATAGCAAGCAGCCCTGCTGTTGCCTGGCTCACTCCATAGCAGCTATGGGCAGGGAAGTGGAAAATGTTTGAGGGAAAATAGTTCCAACTTTCTCGTTTATTGAGTGATGCAGCTGAGCATGACTTTTTCACTAATGAGGAAACTTTGGCAAGACATTCTTTGGTTTTTCTCTGTTTCTCATTGAGCTCAAGTGAAGATCACTGAGACATAAATGTCTAATGAAGATGTCTTTTTAGCCGTTGTTGAAGTCCCTCCATCTCGTCCGGACCTCCTGACACTCTGACCCCATTCGAAGCTGCTGATAGCTTGATGGATCTGGGGACTGATGGATCTGGGGCTAAGGCGGTGAAGCCTGTCTCTGGTCCGTACAGAAGAGAGAGATGTTGGGAAGGGGGGAGAGGCAGAATGAAGTCTGTCCAAACGGTCTAAAAGGGGCTTGTTTTCTTTATGTGCGTGAGTGAACAGGAAAAGGTAATTAACTGGCCAAGTGGCGAAAGGCTGGAGTGATGGATGGGTGTGGTGTAAAGAGACAGACACAAGCACACACAAACACACACACTCGCCTGTATTGTACCTTTGCTTTATGCAAGGACCCTTTTATGTAATTATGCTGTTTTTAAAAGCTGCATGAGTCTCATTCTGTGTTCAGAAAGAGGAGCTACAGGCACTCACATCCTGATAAATGGATCAAGCATATGGAGCGGTGACACATCATTATATGGGGTCATTAATGGTTGCAGGCTGGGTTAGCACAGACTCATTGGTGATTACATGGGAGTCTATATATGTTTAACCTAAGGGTCAACAGGATCTATGGTCTTTTTATTTTTGATGGACAGTGACATCTGTTTTTACGGACGACGAGGGAAGCTGCAGGTTCCTCAGTGGCGTACAATAGGTTGTATCACAATGCCAGTAAGTCACACCAGATCTTATCAAGATACTGGTCAGAAAAGGTCACAAGTCATATTCATAGTAAATCCCAACTGCTTATTCTAATGGCAGGTTTGTTCAATCATTCATCAGAGGATGTGTCAGTGTGATATTTTGGACAGGTGGTGCTATCATGTGTTGAAAGTGTCACCAAAGGGTAAAGCCTATTTGCATTTTCTGTCAGCAGTTCACTGACAGTTAAAGGGAGGAAAGGGCTAAATCACACAGGGCAGACAGACTGACATCTGTCTCCGAAAGCTCCACGTGAACAGATGCTTGACACAGGAGGACTTGGCTACATTTAATGGAATACTGATGCGAAAATTGGATGTACTTATCTAAACAAGGTAATTATGTATTTGATAAGTGGTTTGTTCTTTTTAATGTGTTGTTGACATTATAAGTTTGCTGTTTTTACTCTGCATATATTTGTCTCTCGCAGTGGAAAGTATTGTTAATTATTGTTCCCAGACAATACTTGTTTGACCTGTATTTAATTCTAACTATTGTTTGTGCTTTTGCAATGAATCTAAGACAAAAAAAATCTAAAATATGCAGTTAAAAATTCATGAAATTGCAGTAGAGTGAGGGAGAATAAAGAGAAGTGAGACAGCAGCCTCTGAAAAGCAAAAGGAGAATCGATTTTGCAACCGTATCTCTCACAAAAGCCTAAACTCAGATAATAGGATAAGAGTCTAAATGCAGCCTCACTTAGACAAAAACAAATTTCACATTAGAAATGCTGCACATGTAGCAGAGACATTTCATCATTATTTGACGGAATCTCATTATGCTCCAATAAAAAACGCAAGAGGGACAGAAAAATGAAGCGGCAGCAACGAATGAATGAATTTATTACCTCGGTGGTGTGCTCTTTTGTCAGGGGCTGTAGTATTATCAGGAAGGTAATGACGGTGCACCAATGTTGCTGTTTATGCTGTTGCTTTGTTTGGGAAAAGTCTTATTACAGGTTTGTTTAATCTTGTCAACTCAGCAGACAGAAGAAAACATCTGTTTGATGTGATTTGGTGAGCCGTCCCATTTTGTGTTGGACCATAGGCGTTCCCACAGAGTTAAATAGCATGCTAGTGTGACATCCTGACTCATTGTCCTCTCTGCCTCCAAGCAGGCAGTGGTTAAATTTAATGGCCTGTGTCCTAGATCTGCTGTTGCACTAAAACCTCTACCTGATATCTAAGGGCACCCAGGCCTTCCAGCTCACCTCTCCTTCAGGGGATCTGAGTCGTCTCGGCTAGCTTGAGAGTGGGTTAGAAAGGTTGAGGTGGTGGGGATAGTTGAGAAAGAGCAGGGGGCAGAGAGGGATTACACCACTGGATGTGTTGCTTTTATCCTGGGAATGTAATCTGCCTTAATGCCCTGCGCTCACCCGGGGCAAGGCCAGCAGCTGTGCTCGTTTTTCTCCGGCTTTGCTGTCAGAATAAGCCGGGACTACCTGTGGGAAAACAGGCCTGCTGGAACCACTCGTCTGCACCCGGGGATCTGGACTGGGCCCCTGCAGTTTATTGGGGGCCAATCCTCTTGAGACTCATGCAGACGGTGTGTGGCTGGGTCAACACTGTCTCAACTGAAGTAAACAGACATAGCTCAGTCGCATCCTTAGTGAGAGGCGAAGGAAGTGAAAGTCAGGAGTTAAAAAGGGCATCAGATCTGGCAGCTGCTATGCGATTTTACAAGTTTTGCAGCCATAGGAAGTACTTAAGTATTGTAATGTGTAAACAGGACTGGCGCTGGTGAGAAGAAAGTTTACTGAGGACAGACATAAAGCAGCATTATGTTGAAGTGATTCATTTGACTTGAATGTTTCTTTGCTGGTAGAATAATATAACAGAAACCAAGAAGCGGGAAGGAAGGGGAGGAAGACTGAGGCAGCATTTTAATCTTAAAGTCAACTTTCAAGAATTAAACCAGCGCATGTTTCCGTTGACTGAAATCTTACAATGAACACACATCGGGATCAAGGAACAGCAGACGTCTTAATGCTGAGCCGATTCGGGGCGTTGTGACTAATGTTACAAATAAGAATGTACAACACCTTCGATAGGAATCTGGCAACTTCAGAACAGTTCACATGTGAGCAGACAAGCTGGACGCAGAACTTTTCACTTACTGTTTCCTCATGATGGATGCACATTGATGCCATTTTGCTGCATTTCTCTTGTGCCACTGCAGCTTTTACGCCAAGGAAATATGTGTTGGGCTCAACTGGAATAGAAAATATGGTTTCCCTGAGTATTTTATTTTCAATGGAGCGTGCCTAAAAGTCTCTTGGCTGGCGAGGGGCCTCATGCATTTCAAATCACTATGACCTTCCCTTGATTTAAGTCAGTCTGCTGTATCTGGCCAGGCGCTCAACATCAGAGGTACATGAATGCAGAAGCAGTCAGATGGCAGTTTTCACTTTTGTCTGGATTGAGAAAAAGGTGTGCTGACAAAATGGGGCAAATGAGGTGTGATTTGAGGAAAAAAAAAAATCCTATGGGTGACTTGGGTGGTTGGTTCTGTTTGCGCCCTAAGGAGGCATAGAAGAGAAATCATGCACATCTTTCTCCCTGGCTCCTCATCCGTAAGTGGTTCCGGCTGAGCTTGTTTCCATCAGCCTCTGGGCACGGGCTGTCTGTGATGACACTCTCCATCAACCCATAGAGGCAGTTAGTTAGTTGGGTTCCTCTCTCTCTCTCTCTCTTGCTGCTGTGCCCTGGTTTTCATCACAGTTAGTGTGAGGGACAGAGACAAACTTAAGTCTCTAAGGGCTACGAGGGGCTCATTCCACAGGCGGGGCTTCCTCTCCTTGGTGTCCTCGGCACACCTCCTTTCCATAATAAGGCCATAGTATCTGACTACATTTGTCCCTAGAGTTTAATAAAGATCAGTGCTGACAGGCAGTAAACCAACACAACCACCCACAAGCCTTCAGGCAAAGGGCAACAACCCCAGTCCTCCCACCTCCTCTCCTCTCCTCTCCTCTCCTCTCCTCTCCTCTCCTCTCCTCTCCTCTCCTCTCCTCTCCTCTCCTCTC
>JAPTYQ010123874.1:0-16255 GCA_029814465.1 Ostorhinchus cyanosoma | reverse complement strand
CACACACACACACACACACACACACACACACACACACACACACACACACACCCACACCCCAACGGCTGGCATCATGGTGTCAGTGCCCCTGGCATAAACACAACCTTTACCACTCCAATGCTGTTATCCACCCTCTCTGTCTGCCTCCTTCACTCTGTCTCTGCTGTCTGTAGTTGAATTATGACTTTTATTGTGCTGCAGCGTAATATACTAAGCAGCGGCATTACACTGAGGTACTGTACTGTGAGGGAACTATGGTCACCCATGTCACCCCTGCAAGAGGTTAAAAGGTTAGACATAGAAGTACAGTTCTGGTTCTGGCAGGACATTCAAGGACACTTCATGGGGTTTGATTTTGGGAGATTGAGGCTGAATGACCTACCTACCTTTGAGATACGACATAAACAAGGAAATAAAAATCCATCAGTAACGTTATGGAGCACAACTGCACACACACTCTCCAGTTCACACAAAAGAAGACGACACACACATACGAGAAGTGTTCAGCTGTGACATTGCTGTCCATGTGCATGAATGAGTGCCTGTCGCCTGTGTATGCCTCACCGCCAGCCTGCCAGAGCTTTTGTGTATGTGTGTGTGTCTGGGGTTGTGTGTATAGATGAGAAGTGACAGAGTTCGCTCCCTCTGGAATGTTCACCATATGGGTGAAAGAGCTTGTACCTGGTGCTGAGCAGCCTCAGAGGCACACTCACACACATGCACACACTTGGATGCATATACACACTATACACACAAAGTCCATGCTGACACATACCTAAGAGTTTATTAGTGAAGACTGAGTGAACAAGCAGGCTGTGTGCATTTGTGTGCACTTCCCCGCCATATACAGTAATTCTTCATCATTCTGTCCTTTTTTCTGTTGAGTCTAACATTTTTTCATCATCTGCTTCATCATAGTTTTCTTAATGTCTCTCATTTCTAACCTCACAGGTATCTGCTTTGTTTAACTACTTATGGTGGCGCAGATCTGTGTCTTAATTAGCCAGTTCACAAAAAACAAATTCAGTGTTCTTTCAGTGTAATGTTTGTGCAGAATGATGTCTGTGCAGAGTTTGACATTTTGATGGTTTTCTCACCTTCTGCAGCTGAAGGGAAAAAAGTTTCTCTGTGTGCTAACAATAAAAATCTTAAATTAAGGGCTGGGCCTATCAGCAAGATATGTAACTTTGCAAAAATATCTGGAGCCGACCATGATTTAGTCTTCAACTTTTACAAGTGATATGGAAACATTGAAATCAGCAGTACTCAAAGATTGAAAATGGACAGGAAACATCTAGAGCCCAGCAGGTACATTTTAGATTATATATAATAATAATATTTGTACATTTAGAGATCCTGTTATTTAAATGATAGCAAAGAAGAAGATGTAAATAACATATTAACATATTTTTAGTATGTTGTTCGACATCTTTTGGAACAACTCTCTTACACATTTTATTTAGGGCATGACTGAAGGGAAGTTGTAAATATTGTCTGCTATGAGTGTAAACGTGTATCAGGTATATTCACCTTATTTTGGCTCTGTAAGTGTTAAATCAGTAGATAAATGATTCATTGGTTACTATGAAACGATACAACCTCTGGTATCCTCATGAACGTACACAGCTTTGTACTATTTTTAGCTGTGGATGTACACAAATACATGATGTGGTGCTACACTCAAAGGCTCTAATTATCATTTAACACCCAACCACGGCAAAACATGCTGGGTGAAATGCTGGTGGTGCAAAACTGTGGATCCTTGACGTGCTTTTCATACTCTGTTTCAAAGGCGTGCTTTCTACTGTGAGAGATGGAGGGAGAGAGAGTGAATCAAATTGAGAGGGAGGTAGTGTGAAATAGAGAGGTTGAGTGAAAGAGTGAAAGGGAGAGAGAGGAAGGGCGATATGTTTGGAGAGGTCTTTTCAAGTGGCCATTTCATCTGTGCTAATTGATAATTCTCCATGACTAACGCGCCGCTGACTGGCCTTTGAGTCGTGCTAGCTGGAAAATGGTATTGTATGGTGATTTCTAAAGGATCTCAGGGAGACAGAGAGGGGAGGGAGAGAGTGATAAGCTCAGCTGGAAGTAAACTCACACTCAAAGAAACGTCTGTAAATAATGTTATAGAGGATGATGGCTAACAAAAGGCTGCACTGTATTAGCCTTTAGTGAAGACGATGTGTGCTCTGATATCTATTTTTCTCATTCGCTCTGAGTATTTTATATAGCTAAATGCACATTGCTGCCTGAAGCATGAGGGTCTTGCCATTACACCTGAACAGTATGTACACAGCACCATTTTTTTGCCTTTGACCTGCTTAAAAGTCCGTGCTCCCTTGGGAAAGATTACATTTTCATTTGGATCAGTTTTGTACAAGACTACATAGATTATAGCGGAAAGACATTGAAGCTTGTGCAATAATGTGCTATATTCAGTGAGACACACACACACACACACACACACACACACACACACACACACACACACAATTATAAACACATTTTTGGACACCTCCCTTCACTCCAGACATGCACAGTGTTCGGTTGAGCTGACTGTCAAATCATTAAAGCTGAGTGCCGCACATTTTCTTATCTGTGAAAGACAGAGAGAACAGATGAAACATTTTCTATTGTTGTGTTGGAGAGCTAACTAATTGAGCTGTTTTATTTTCTACCATTGACTTCTCTCCAAGAAACACATTTGATTGTGAATAAGCACAGATGTCTTCTCTTTAAAAGTTTGGTTACAAGCTAGGTTGATGTCTAAATTTACAACACTTACATTGTTTTATAAGTTATGATAAAGATTATCTGCATGTTTCAATCTAGTAATGACAAGTGAAAATTGAAAAGGCCATAAGGACTTGAGTGATGATAATAAAGGTTTTACTTTCTTTCTTGCAGGTTATTCAGTGCGATCTTGGAGCAGGCCACTAAGGGGGACGGGGCCACTCCTATTGGGGGAAAGGCAGCGGGCTTCGATGTCAAGGCTCTGAGAGCATTCAGAGTACTCAGACCCCTCAGACTGGTCTCTGGAGTACCCAGTAAGTACTGTGAGAAGAAGAAAGCAGGGGAGAGAGAAAAGAAATATTGCTTTGGGGATCAGGTGGGAATAGTGATTGGGTGAGGTGGGGGAGAAATGAACCACAGATTGGAGCTGATATCAGTGCTTCATAGCTCACATACACACAAACACACATCCATGCAGAGCTCTCTTGTCCTGTTGTCACATACTCAGATGGTATGAACTATAGATGAGTTGTCTTTCAACCTGTCCGTGACAGTGACTACAGAAATCAATAATCCAACGGGCCAGAAGACAGGAAAGCCTTGCATGGTGTGGATGAGGACTATGTGAGAGTGTGTACCCGAGTATGTGTGTTTGTTTGATGTGGAACCTTCATGTGTTTATGTTCTCAATAGCTTCTCTCTGTGCGCTACAGGTTTACAGGTAGTGTTGAACTCCATAATCAAAGCCATGGTTCCTCTGCTCCATATCGCCCTACTGGTCCTCTTCGTCATCATTATCTATGCCATCATCGGCCTAGAGCTCTTCATGGGCAAGATGCACAAGACCTGTGTTAACAGCCATGCAGGTACACACCCATGGACACACACATGAATACAGAGAGAGTATTGTTCATTGATGCACAGGCACAAATGCAGACATGGATGATCAAACACATACACTCACTTACTGCACTTGAATGCTTGGACTACATTTGAAGATACATTTTGAAGCATGTATTCAGGTTTAACTGAACACATATTCACTCACATGTGATTCAGTTCCTCTGATACACAGTGGTCTATAACAGTGCTTTACAACTTCTTTGGTTATTTCCAAATCTGTAAAAAAAAGACAAAGCATTAAGACTCATTTAACAATAGACTTTAATGTGAAAGATGTACAAATCTATAGATAAATGGATGTTCCTGACCATTTTTATTGTCACTGAAATTGTAAACCAGCCACTTTGAAGACATACACATATGATAAATCACAATGTCTACCTTACAAATTAGACCAAATGAACATATTTAACACCATTAACAGGCCCTAACTTTTGCTACCTATGAATAAAACAGATTTAATGCTAGCCTTTCATGCTAGAGTCACAGTTTTAAATGCAGTTATTAAAACAATATGAACATTGACTAAAACGGAAAACATGCTTCTTCTTGGGATATTTTGTAAATGCGTGTGCCTGTTATCACAACAGGGAGGAGTGTATTTATGTACAGCTGTAGTTGTCACATATTCATCAGGTTTATCCACTTGTAAAGCCTCATCAGTGCTACAGCTGTATATATTAAATAAAAGACTTTTACAAATGCATTTGATGATGCAAAACCACTCAAAAGTCTCTATGTGGGCATCAGTCTTTAAAAATGGATGTGTGTAATACACTACACTAGAATGAACCATACAGTACAGTAAGTGTACTGTCATTTTACCACCTTGATGTTTCACAAGCATAAAGTCTGAATGGTGTCTACATAAATCTTTGACTGCAGTTAAGACATCACCCACCAGCCTACAAGACAGAGAGAAAATAGAGTTCATACCTTAAACAGTTTAAATGATCACTTCCATTAATTATTTAAACCATCATTTATGTTTCGTAGTATGAACGATTTGAGCAATAATTGGAACAGCAGCCACCATAAATGATTGAAACAATTTTCAGCAAAGGCCCCAGGTATAAATGGACTTGAGTGTTGTTATGGCAATGTTATGGGTCCCATGAGAGGCATTAGCTTTAGACTGTGAAAGTGCTGGTGAAATGCTCTCAGTTATCCTATACATCACCCAGGAGAGCTTGTTTTGTATAATTAGTATAGCACGTTTCACATAGATTTTTTTTTTCCCTTTTTTTCCTGTGTTCTTTTTTTTCCTAGTGTCCTTATCTTGTCTCATTACATAAATCTTTTGCTTCAGTGAAATGTTTTATTAGTTGTGGAAACCTGACAGTTACTGTACCCTCAGCAGAAACTATAGCTTCACTTCACCTTGGGAGTCTGGACAGGTATTGAGAGTTTGGTTTCATATTGACCTCAACTTATTTTCACTTCTTGAAAGCTGTAAAATAAATGATCTCTCTAACATGTTCAGATAAAAATGTCATAAATGATCGGAAAAGTGCATTGGAGACTTCTGACTAGTACAATGAAGGATAGGTTAAATGAATTCATTTCTGATTCCCATAGAAAACATTAACATTTAAAGGTATATTATATATAGTTTGTGTTGGAGACAGTGTTCACTTGGTAATTTTAGACCGCTCTATTTCTAAGCTATTGGTACGTAATTTTGCAGACTGTGAGAAGAGAAGCACTAAGACACTGAAATAAAACTCTAAACAGCGCCTTGATTTTTGTAGAAAATTTGGGTCAAGTCTACACTATATAAACTGTTATATATGGTGATTGTAACCAACTGAAAAAGTCATGGAAACTGATCTTATGGTCAGTTCACACATTAGAAAATAAAATGTCATTAACAGATATGTATTTCTTCACAAGTTACAGGTTGCACCTTTAAATTAATAGTAGGGAAATATTATCTAAAACCAACCACTACTCCATTTTTGAATGTTTTGACAAGATTTTGATAAACAGTATTGGTTTTTCTTCCATCTCAGGCACTAATTCAGAAGAAAAGCCGGCACCGTGTGCACCTGATGGAGCATATGGTCGACACTGTACACACAACGGAACAGAGTGCAAAGTGGGATGGGAAGGACCCAACGACGGAATCACCAACTTTGACAACTTTGCCTTTGCCATGTTGACAGTGTTTCAGTGCATAACAATGGAAGGCTGGACGGATGTGCTGTACTGGGTGAGCCGTACACCACAACAGTATCTGAGTGTGTGCTGGTGTGAATGACAACAGTGTTGCATTTATATATGTCTATTTATGTGCCCAATGACAGTGATATATAAGTGTTTTTTTAATGATACTAAAAATATGATAATCCAAATAGTTAAATAAAGCCAGTATACTTGCACAAGTTGTTCTGAGACAGGACGCACACAGATGTTTGATTGTGTGTCAGCTCACATTTTAGACTAAATCAGTAGAGATGTACTACACTGTATTACTCAGTTGTTCTTTTGAGATTTAGTGTAAAATACTAACACCTACAGTACACACACAAGAAGGTATATGAACACCCAACCATAGCCTTCCTCCATAGTAAATGGACAGCAGTACGCAGTACACATGCCTGGAGTGACTGGAGGTGTGGCTTTATGTCCTGGTAATGAAACTGATAATTGTACTGCAGAAACATGATATTTCAGCTGAATTTCTTTAATAACTGAGTAACACAGTGAAATTTAAATGTAAAAGCTTACACTCAGACTGGAGCTGAAATTCTTGAAAGGTCTTGAAAGGTTTTGAATATTTAGATGCATTGCAAGAAAATTTAATATCATGGAAAAGTTTTTTTTTCCACAAGTTAATTGAAACAGTGAAACTTTCATATTTGAAAGATTCTGTAGGTTACACAAATAGTAAAATATTTCAAACCTTTATTTTTTAATTTTTTTATTTTGATGATTGTGACTTACAGCTCATAAAAACATAAAAAGTGTCCCTCTGTTAATAGCCAGCTTTTTCAGCATTGACCATCTGGACAACTGTCATGTCAACCATCTTTCTCATGACTGTAACCAGACTGCGGAATTTATGATATTTATACTGTATTGCAATGTTTTTTTCCCTGTTTTCTGACCAATACGTCCTAATTCCAAAAATTCAAATTTTAATCAAAAATGCTTGAAACATGTTGAACTTTTGCATGATGTTCTATTTTTTTGAGCTGCACATATATAGTCTCAGCTTAATTGTGTAGAATCTTGAATGTAGGTGTGTAGGTGTGACTGTGTGTTTACTGTACATGTGTTCACATGAAACAGCTTACTGGCTCTACACCCCTTCTGCTACATATCTGCCTGCTGGACCCTCTTGTCCACACACACTCTTTTCATCCACATGAGCACACACAGAATCACTTCAATAAATCCCACTGTTTACTTATTATGAGAGAGCCAGTGTAGCCAGCTCTTTTCATAATGAATGGGATTTATTTATCTGGAGTTATAAGTACAAATGATTATGGGAAAACATTTAGACAACACAGACCCTTTAAAACATTTGGCTTGCATGGTTCATTAGATGTGGGCCTTGCATTTCAATAGTTTTCATTGTTTACCATTTTTGGAAATTTAAATTAATGACACCCAGCATCTGCTGCCTCCGTTGCAAAAACATCAGTACTGTGTGGAAATGACAAGTTTTTGTTAGATGAACTGAAACCAATCTTCTAATTCCTTTCCTTTAAAAACATTATCAAAAGAATAAGTTGACAGATAAATTATTATATTTTCTATTACTGTTCAAATCTATGTTTTCCACTGTTCAGACATTACCTTGTACATCATACTCAACTCATACTCTTATTTCCTAAATCCACTTGGAAATTTCAGGTTCATGGCTTTGTCTGTATGATGGCTGACAAAAGGACATGTAAACACTAAGAGTCACACAATGATGCCACTGTTTTCTGTCAGGTCTCTCAACAGCTTTTTTTCAACATGCACAGTGCGTGTCTGTCCTTGTTTCTTTTCCTCTGACTTTTCCATCTCTAACACTTTATGTCCTCCACCTCTGTCCCCCTGTCTTTCACTTCATTCTCGGATTTCTCTGACGATTGACCTTCACCATTGTACTCTTTCTTTCACCTCCGACGTCTCCCTTTTCTCCTTCATCCTGCCAACTTTCTCTTTGCTCATCCCACTCCTTGTCCTCTTCCCTACTTTCGTCTATCTGTTCTCCCTCTCAGATGCAGGATGCTATGGGCTATGAGCTGCCATGGGTCTATTTTGTCTCTCTCGTCATCTTCGGCTCCTTTTTCGTTCTCAATCTGGTTCTGGGGGTGTTGAGCGGGTAAGAGGTCATCTTGTTGTCATGTGTGTACATGTCTATATGTGTACTGTTTGTAATACGACTGAATGTAGAGTGTTATATGTGATGAACAGGCTATGCAACAAGACTCCAAAGACCAATTTATATTTGACATTTACATTTATTTAGACCCAGCAGTCAAGTCTCCTGTTCTTCTGAGCACACACTTATCTATCTGCTTTGTTTGTTTGTTTTGTAGGTTCAAAAATAGTCAGCATCCATGAGCAGATTATCCTGATTCACTCAGAGTATATTTGTATATCAACATGTGCTGTCATTCAAGTGTGTTATGTTGTGTTTCAATAAATGTTGCTCCAGCAGGCAAGTTGGGTGCTGTTATACCCTGCTCTGCCAAGTCACGCTGCTTTAGTACAAGCACCACGCGGCCTGTAGGGACACACTGGGGTATAAATAATTCACCCCTCAGGTCAGCCGTGGAGGTGGAATGCTAAAAACACACTTGCACAACAGGGAAAACACGACAGCCAAAATGTTTCTTGAGGACAGAGTAGCGTCTAGAGGAAACATGGCATTACAGATGGAAATTATGGGACAGAAGTGTGCATGTAACAGTGTTTTATATATAAGGTGATCATCAGGGTAATAATAATGTCCAAGCCACTAGAGTCTAGCTGTACAGTCTGTTAAAATGCCTAAATGTCATCCCTTCTCCCTGCAGTAATTCATCTCAGTTTAAGTAAATGCAAAAACAGTTAGTCTTCTTTGTCACATGATGATGATTTGTTGTTTTTCATTGTGTGTCAATCATAACCATATGTCATTCCAATGTAGATTTGGCCAATTATAATCAGTCTCCTAAATTAGCCAATATATTTCTAAACATCCTTTGGTTCAACATCAAACACAGCTGACCAGAGCCATTGCCATGTGGCACGCCGCTTTATGATTCTGATAAACACTGTGAATGCTCCATAATCCCAGCAGGGGTCCTGCAGAAGCAAACAGGTCCATCTGTTGGGAACACTCACGAAGAATCTAACCCCCTACCCTCCATCCTTTCTTCTCTCACCCTTCTCCTAATGTTCTATGCTGCTCTCCTTTTTTATTCTCCCCCCATTTCCTCTTGCTCCTCTTTGCTTTCTTCTTTCCTGTTCCCTCCATCTTTACCCTCCTTCTTCCCTCCTTTCACCCTTCCTTCCCTTGACCTTCACTCCATTCCTCATCTCAACCTATAGGTGAATGATGCAGTAGGGTACAGGTGGCCTTGGGTGTATTTTGTCACCTTAATCATCATCGGATCCTTCTTTGTGCTAAACTTGGTTCTGGGGGTGTTGAGCGGGTAAGGTCGGGGTCAAAGGTCACTTGAAACTAACTTCTTTCTCTCTTTCCTTTTTCATGCTGAGGTTCTTTGAGGGCTTTGCTCTTCAACTTTGCTCAAGGGACTCAGGGGGTCTTTCTACTTCTGATTTCAGTGTTTTTATGGGTTGAGATGATAGTTGAGTAGAAAGTAATGAAAGTAATACAGAGTCTGTGGACCTAAGGGAATGTAATGATTTCCATTCATTAGAATAGGCTGTGTAGGAACTCCTAGGAAGTCCATCCAACGTTTTTGAAGTACCATTTTGGGAACTAATGTAAAATTGCTTTTCCTAATAAGTTAACATTAACATTTTACTCAGTTAACGACTGTGCCCTCTTATACTGTTCATGGCTGTTTTTTCTTTATTGTAAGAGATACCGCTTATTAAATTGACAATGTTTGTACAGTTTTGGTTATTAGTCACGTTTTCATTAACATATTTTTATGTTTACTTGGAAAAGTTCCTGGCTTTTTGACAATGTGAAGGAGTCACTAAAAGTCTTATAATGTTAATGAGGAGATTATTATTGTAAAATAAGTTAGTGATGACCCTCCTTGTATTTCCATATGGAAATTAGTGATTCTGGAAGTCTTATAATATACCAATGCAAGGACTCATGTGAATATGGCATTGTAGTTAATATGATACCCTAGTTGGTGTAAGTGGACAATAGATCCATGAATCTTTCTATGGAAAAATGGTCATTTATCGGCTTTCAATATTATAAATAAATAAAAAATATTTTGAATAAATAAAAATAATTTATTACATATAGAGACAACCTAGGCGGCAATTTTTTTCCCTCCAGTTTTTGTGCTTGTCTGAGGTGGCGTTTGCCTTTTTTCTCCTGTAACAAACATATAACAGTCCATGGGCCCGCAGGGGTTACTATGCACCCCCCAGAACCATTCATGAGTGATATCAGCTTGTTCAGTGTATCATAACGATTGCAAATTAGGATGTTAACACGTGATATCATGGAATGGACTTGCATTACAGTGGTCTTTTCAAAATGCCTGATGTGAAATTGGGGAAATTCAATTTTCTTCATGTCTCAGCTCCCTGAGTCCATACAGACATGAATTAGGAATCAATTCCCATGCTGTTGAGGTTAAGGCATTCACCGAAGATCATATTGAGCACTTAATCCAATATTTCATTTTTTTCTGAACAAAATTTAAGATGGCGGACAAATAATTATGACTTTTTTCTGTAACAAACCCTTTAATTTCAGAAAATTATCTACTTCTTATTTTCAGAAATATAAAACTTAACTAATTCTGATCCAAGTTTAACATGTTAAACCTTAACTTTAACTTTTAGTTAAAGTGTCATGAGATAACCTTAGTTATGATGTGATACTGTATCCCGGTAAATACAATTGATTTGATTTGATTTGATTTTTTTTTTTTTTTTTTTTTTATAATTCTCTTCATTAAGGTTTTTTTCTCAAAGCATGCATATATCAAGGACAAAATATGCAGTATGTCTAGAAAGAGAGAGAAGAGAAAACAAAAAAAACAAACAGTACAGTGAACATTAACAAGAGGACATCACATTATTATTAGCTCAAACTCAGTGGTCATATATTTGCACTACTAAAGATGTCTATGAATGGTTGACCTGTCTAATGATGTATTTCCAGCTTCCGTTTCAGTAAAAATCAATTTTTTCTAGCTGTAAATGTTTCATTTTATCTTTTAATGAGGCTGAATGAGCTAGGGGTGTTTTTTTTTCCAATTTAACAAAATTAATCTACGTGCTAGTAACGTCACAAAATGTATCATATTGAAATGAGTGTCTGAAAGTTCAACAACTGTGAATTTGTGACTCAAAATCACATATTACAGTAGCTCACCAGGGTGTGAATAACTTTTGCACTGAGTGGCTGTATTACAGGCCCTCCAGAAACTTCATTAAGAAGAAGATGTTTGGTGGTTTTTATGTCATTTTTGCCTCAGTGACTTGAATCTGTACCAATGTAACGTCAGTATTCTTTCTAAATGTTTGTTTTTTGATCCTATTAGGCTCTCAGTTCTAATAGTTTCATAGGTCTCTGTTGGGATGGTCTTTTTCTCTTGTGTCATGACTTCTGCCTCATATACTCTCACCTTGGGTTTCAAGATGCCCCACATGTCAGACTAGATTCAGATCAGGTAACATGTTGACCCACTCCATAAGAAAGACAATGGTCTGCTCAGAGCGATGCTGTCAGTCAATAAATCTGCAGTGATTGATCTGAGATTAGAACTTTAATTTGCTTTCTCTGTTTAGACCAAGCCTTAGATTTATTCAGTGTTGTCAAAGTAAGACAGTTCTTTAAAGAATTCCTGTGTATCTTCAACATCCAACAGGACATTCAGAGGTGTAAAGAACTGTGCATGTAAAACTGCAAACTACAGTCAGACAAGTATTACCTTCCCCAGTGCTTTTACTTAAAAAGGGAAACATGCTTAAAAACTACTGGCATTTAAAATAAAAGCAGACAAATACACTCCTTCAGTGGTCCTAGCTGACTGGATTCCAGCTGATCTTTAACAGGTGGTGTATTCAGTCTGGAATAGTGTGATCTGCATTGTTCTGTGCCACTTTGTATCGGTCCCAAGTTAGAAAACAAGGGCTCTGTGCAAGGAAACAAACACCGCTGTACAAATACTGGCTATTTTTTCAGTGTACACATAGGATGGACAGCTAGGGGGCTGTGATGAGATATTCACTGAATCTGATTAGAAAAAAAAAAAAAAAAAAAGAAGTGTTACATATTCATTAATATCTAAAACCAAACCATGACTTCGTAGAGCAGAGGGAGCTGATGCAGGACTCACTGTTTGATTTCTGTGACAACAGTCCAGTTGAAAAATAGAATTTTTAATATATGCTTATGTTAAATATCCATAACTAAAAAATTATGCTCATACTAAGTGCAGGAAGTCAGCTGTATGTCATGATGTCCTCTACCATAAAATAGCTTAAAATTCTATTACATGTAGAGAATAAGAAATAACAAACACTAGATTGTGGTCTGTTCACACTGGAATCTAAATTAAAAGCTAAACCAGCAAAAATTGTTTAGTTTCCTCAAATGTATTTATCTTTAAATGTATTTATTTATGTATTTATTTTGCACATGGTTAGACGTTAGAATTCACTGATAATAATTACGCGTGTTTTATTACATAACCGCAGTATACTTCATCTTGAATTTTGTTCAGAAAGGATGAAATATTGGATTTCAGTGCTCAGTTTGGTGTTCAGTGAACGCC
Organism: Ostorhinchus cyanosoma; assembly: GCA_029814465.1. Taxonomy (NCBI): domain Eukaryota; kingdom Metazoa; phylum Chordata; class Actinopteri; order Kurtiformes; family Apogonidae; genus Ostorhinchus; species Ostorhinchus cyanosoma. Next base: position 3,692 of record JAPTYQ010123874.1, on the reverse strand, counting down.
TTAACCTAAAAAACATGGGAATTAATACCTAATTCATGTCTGTAATGCACTCAGGGAGTTGAGATATGAAGAAAATTGATTTTCCCTGATTTTGCGTCAGCCATTTTTAAAAATCTGCTTTAATGCGAGTCAATCCCAAGATATCAAGTGTTGATATCGTGATTTGCAATTGTTATGATCCACCAAACAATATGATACCATTCATGAAGGGTTCTGGAGGGGTGCACGGTAACCCCTCTAGACCCATGGACTATAACTCATGTGACTAATCAGCTGTTTCCCTGACATCTCCCTCAATATCCCAGCAACAGGCAATGTTGATTAATGAGGAGATAAAATTGTTCATTTTCTCATCCGTGCAAAAATCATTATAGCCATTGATGCCTTCTATTTCTACTCTGTCTCTTACAACTACGTATAATGCACCTTCTGACACAGTCTAATTCATCTGTTGATCAGTTGATAGAACAAAATTTTAAAACTTCACTTCAACTTTACATGTTTCACATCAACTTGTCATGTTCCATTTCAATAACCACTAGTATCATTACACAGCATTGCTGCACTTTTCAGAATGTTACGAGAGGATAATTAATCTATAAAGTGGACAGGTTTGAGGAGTCAAGTGTGTCACCCCTGACTGACTGACCCTAATCTGACTCTGGATAGCCACAGTGATGTGACAGCAGCATTTTGTGAAAAATAATAGGTCTATCTGGTCCAAACAGCTTGGGGGGGTTTGGCTGTCTGACTCTTTGTCTGACTGCTGACTAATGATGCTGTCAACACACTACACAGCCTGACCTTTTACCAACTGCCTCCTCCATGGAGTGTGTGTGGGTCTCAGATTGGCATAATAACTAATGGCTAAACAGGAAGAAGGAGGGCGACAAAGAGACAGAAACATCAGGTGTGACTGTGTTTGTCTAGATTTGATGTTGTATGTAAATAGACAGAATAGGGAGACAAGCTGTCCTAAAAGGGGAAGAACAGAGAGAGCTCAAAAAAAACAAAAAGAAAGGATTCAGAGGTGATCAGACAGAAAGAAATAGAAAATGAGAATTGGAAAACAGACTCACACACTGTATGTAAACACACAATGATACACACCACTACCGATCAAAAGGATTGGGTCTCCTGCTAATGTTTTGACAGGCGAGACAATGGCACTTTGTCCTAATGCTCATTGATCTGTATTGTGTGTGTGAGTATCTCTACAGTGTGTTGGTGTTATTTAGTGTTCGATCATTTCTCTTGGTCTCACAAAACACACACACAGACACACACACTAATTGTGTTCCAACCAATGGACTGGCTGTGAAAATCAATGGAAATTTGTACAGGGCAATCTATAAGAGTTATATTATGGAACCTGGTCCTTTTCTCCAAGGAAAAGTAAAACACCATATTGTACACAATAATCTTCATGTTTATTTGATATCTATATGTTGATTGCGCATCTGTTCAGGTTGACTACTTGTCGCCTCATTCATTACAAGAAGACACTTGGTGAGGTTTTTTGTCAGTGAACCTTTGTACACTTTTAAACTACAAATGTTCCCAAACCACTCAGCTCCTGTTAGCAATCATCTAAATGAATTCTCTTTGTACAAACATCACCTTCTCTGTAACCTGACTTTGACCTTCCCCAAGTGCACTGTTTAATCAAACGCTCCTTAATTCTTTCTTGCATCCTGACACCTGGAAGTAATTTCACCAGGTTTCATCATATAATATTTCAATATTTCACATTTCGTAATGTTAATTTTACTAACTTTATATCCCCTTTGTTTTTGTCCCCTTTGTTTCAGGAAGTAAAGCAGGACTAAATCTAAATATTTGTCTACATAAAGAGGGAAAACACAGTCTCAGTCACAGTCTCAGTCTGTTAGAAAGAGTTGATGTGCAGAGTGAAGCTCGTTTTGCTGGTGTATCTTCAGTCTGACCCATAACCGATGAACAAAAGAATGCTATGGCAGACAAGCCATGAGATGAGCTCAGTAATGCGGAGAAACCTCGGGGCAAAGCCACCTCCCCTCCAATTTGACAAGACCAAGCTGAGGTGGTACAGCTGGTGAGGGTGCCCTCTCTGTCCCTCCCTCTGGGCTCGTACCAAATGCATTGTGAGTAAAGGGAAATTCGGGGCAAACCCCGAGCACATCACAAATACTGCACTTCCCAGCAGGCACGAGAGCACCTGGGGCCCGCCGCCTTGGGACAGAATGAAATGTGAGAGAAACAGCAGTAGCTGAGTTTCTGTTACCCTCAGACATGTGCAAAATATAAATTGTGCAATAGAATACTGATAATGGAAACACTAAATAGTCGAAAAAACTGTCAAAGATCGTAAAAAAGTTTTTACACTCTCATGAGGTGGTTTTTGAGATGTTTCAATATAGAAGCTTTGCACAAAAGTGTAATGGAAACACATTTTATGCGTTTTGACATATCTGTGCATCGTGGTTTTGCTCATGCCAAACATCTCACCAATGACCCTGTACTCAGAACAGATGGTTCTAGGTTTTACTACAGGGCAGTAGCCCCTCCCTTTTGTGAAGGAATGGCTTCCCAAGGGCATGACAAGTTTGGTACCACCAGAGGTTCAATAACATACATCACACAGTTCATTAAACGTGGCCCGGGTCATTCAGAAATTCTGGATCCACAACTCGTTGGTAAATTCCTGATGTACAATTCTCTCCCAGAAATCCATTCTGCATGGCCACTGCCATGAAAAAAGACTTTGCCTTGGGACGATTACGCGTTCCCTTCTTTTGTTTAAGACAGTCACTGCAATAGCAGTAGATACAACCGACATTACAGTGCCAACACTGTGGAGGTTTTGCATGAAACTCAGTGTGTCCATCTTCCTTAAACATCATCTTGCGAGAACTATACAGTATTTTAAAAGAATTACAACATGCCGTGAGAAGGGACTTTTCTAGAATCATGCATCAGAAGCCAAACACTCTTCAGTGGAAACACCTATGAGTAGCACTTTGTCAAAATTGTAGAAATATTGCTTTTATTTTGCAGAAAACTGTAATGGAAACCCAGCTAGTGTGTTGTGACCTGTTGCACACTTTGGGACCAAATTAAAAATGTGCTATTCCCTATACCTTTTGCATAAAAGCAAATTGAAATTTCCCCATTTATTCACTGTCTGTCAGTTAGGGTATCATAATCCACATCCAGGTTGAATGGTTTTATTGATATCTCAAATCACACTTAAACTGAGTTCTATTGAACCATCAGTTCACTGGCTGTTTGATTTTGGTTTGATGGGTAGAACTGTTTAAGATATGACTCCAAATCCAGTGTATCTGCCTCTCAGCTGAATTTGTCCACTAACCTCTTTTGTCCCCTGGCAACACCTTTCTTACTTCACTTAAAGTATTTTTTTCTAGCAGGTTTTCCTGTGCTTCCTACTTTCCAGTGAAATCTTACAGTATTATTTTGTTTTGTAATTTACTTTGCAAAGTCCACAGTCAAGATTTTCAGATTCTTTCTCTACTTTCTCTTTTTCTTGTTTCTCTGTATATCTGCAATTGTTTGGCCACCGTCCCTCCATCCTGCTCTCCTCCTCCCAGAGAGTTTTCCAAGGAGAGAGAGAAGGCCAAGGCACGTGGAGACTTCCAGAAACTCAGAGAAAAACAGCAGCTGGAAGAGGACCTCAAGGTACATTTGCAATA
>JAPTYQ010123871.1:0-14384 GCA_029814465.1 Ostorhinchus cyanosoma | reverse complement strand
ATAAATAAAGGTACTGTGTTAAATTTGTCTTATCTTACTGGTTTTTCTAATCCAGATATGCAGGTTTTTCATGAATCGGCAGTTTTCTTCCAGGTTTCACGTGGAACTCATCGTGTCCACTTGCGTTACATGCGGAACCTGCCCTTTTAAACACAAACTGTGAGTGATTTTGTTACGGCGGCCATTTCTGTGAAACACTCTGCCTTGCATAATTAGTTAAATTCCTAAAATATACCTGTGGGAGAATAAAAAGATATTCGGAAAAAATAGTAGTGTGTAATTTTCGTGTCCTTTTTACCATGTAACATGTGGATATTTGTATAAAAAAAGATTTAAAATATATCTAAAACTGTGTTTTATCTAAAAAATAGTTTGTTTTATCTCAGTAAATATTTATTTATTTTTTTAAATCAGACCCAATGTGCTTCCAAATTTGCTTCATAACATTAGTCTACATCTGGTTTGAATTTTTTGCCTCCATGTCCTGTTTTTAGGAACCAGTTTCATAGAAGCACCTTATTCCATACAATAAAAAGTGGGGGACGTCATGTACCAGAACACACTCCTGTAAATTAATGCAACGTCCACAACGCCATAATCTGATAGCTTACATTATAGCTCTGTAAACTTAGCTCTGTAACAACAACCAACTAATTAAAGCTACATTCCCACAGACTGTAGCACTAATCGAAGTTCACGCTTTACTCACATCTATGAAATGGTATCATCAAGTTTTATCCTCTTAACATGAACTTGGTGGGTCAGAATAACACTGGATCTTTTAATCTTTACATTCCGCATTTGCTGATAGTTTACATTATAGCGCTTTTAGCTTAGCACTGTTTTAGACAGAAAACAGCCACAGTAAAACCATAAATCAGTGTTGTTATCTGTACAGTTTGTGGTGTCAATAACTGTACAAAGACCTGTTTTAAATCATCCAAACATGGTCAAAACTTGTACAGTTTAGTGTGAAATATGTATTGATGAACAGTTATTTTAGTTAAGGTAACATCACATAATAACTTCATATCATCATATGCTAAAACACCTTACTTCAGTGTCAAACTCCATTCTTTTTCAGAGCGGTGTCCAGTGGTGAAAACATCAACAGTACTTCTTTTATCACTTTGTCACTTTTGACTCTAAAAGATGTTTCTTAATGGTTCTCATCACAACTGGTCACTTTCTGATGGCCCAGTGATGCTAGTTTTCCTCATAATAATGACCATCAGAGTGACTCACATAAGTCAACTAGGGTTAATAGATTCAGTGCATTTATTTATTTATTTATTTATTTATATTAGTAATACAGACATTAATTAGAGATGTAGTGTAAAGAAAAAACTAAACAATAGACAAATCAAGCAAACAAACAAAAAAATGCCAAACAACAACAATGACAACATCATATTACAATGAAAAAGAAAAGAAATGTAAAGAGCAACTAAGCAACATGGACTGATTAGGGATGATAGGGAAAAGGGAAGGGGGGGGGGTGAATACAAGAGGGAAAAGGAGAGAGACAGAAAGAGAAAGAAGGGGGGGAGAGAAATGATAATAACAATATATAGTAATAATATTAATAGTCTTGTTTGTTAGTGTTACTGTGGCAGAGGCAGCCCCAGTAATAGTAAAATGGGTATTTTTGTTAATTTATATCAATTTATATCAGTTTGAGTTTATATTCATTAATTAAAAAGTATATGGCTAATGGCTTTTGGAGGGGGGGGGGGTCAGCATATTATAATTGAAGTTATTTGATAGGAAACTAGAACAAACAAAACTTCTGCTCCTCAGCGATTGCAGATCTTGAGACAGTTTCAACGAATCACAGGTGTTTTTGAAGAGGTGTGTGTGTGTGTGTGTGTGTGTGTGTGTGTGTGTGTGTGTGTGTGTGTGTGTGTGTGTGTGTGTGTGTGTGTTTCTATCATATGACTCAAATATAACCGTGATATTCAACGACACATCATCTGTTATTATATTTAGTGTTTCGCTTTGGACAGAGAGGAAAGACGTGCAGAAAGTATGTATTTATAAATTGCAGCTTTTTTCCTTCCTACTGCTTTAATTTTATCAGACACTACTGGCATTTTATTTAACACAAGCTGATCTTTATTCCACATGATAAGGCTCAAGTCAGCTAATAAAACCTTTTCTACGAAGTATCTGCAAGTCTGTTTTTCTAGCCTGGATTTATTTAACACATTCTTGGTTGTGCAGTGTATGAGGAATAAAAAAAAAATGTGACATGAAGTTTAAGAGGCCAGTGTTGAAAACATAAAAAGCCCATGTTGCTGACAACCAAACTATCCAAACCCCATGCGTGACACTAAGAAAATTGAGCTGAAGTTCTGTAATCCAACTTTTGGATGAATCTGCTCTCCCTCAACATATCTACTCCCACTTTAGTTCATGATTTTCTTTGAAAATCCCTCAGAGAATATGCCTGAGTTTGTTGCATCCAGCCATTAGATTCGTGCGTAGGTGGATCAAGCAGCGACACCTTTAGGAGCTGGTTTCTCCACTAAAGAAAAAGTCAAAAGAGAAAAGTCAAAAGAGTCACACCCTCGCTCAAAGCGCAACATGTGGCTTATGGCTGCGCAGCATCGTGGTCTAGGCCTACTGTGAATTATTAGGCTATTTCACCCTCTTATACAATAGATTTCACTGACCCGTGAAGTTCTTCAACAGACCTTTGTGACAACATGTTCTAAATGTTGGTTTCTTTTTACGAAATACTAGCCCTGAGGGTAGTATGAATTGTTTTTAAAGCTGAAAGTTTAGTGTAGCAGTTTATATACACTAAACTATATGAGATCACAGCAAAAACTCCTGAGAGTACAGTACCTGTACTATGGATGCATAACCTGGGCAATTTTCCTCAGGCTTCTTTAAAGTATTTGGGAAAAAAATGGAGATTTAAAAAAAATACATGAAATGCTAAAGTTAGTGCAGTGCTATATAATGAGGTTGAATTGTTGTGTCAGTTTGCAGTGTAAAAATGAAACCTTTAATATATAATGTATGATATAGTTCTTTAGCAGAATGGTTTTCCCAAACACAATGTATATAACCTGTAAACATTTTATTAAATTACACAAATTACTCAAGTTTGCTTTGCATCAAAAAAAAAAACAAAAAAACCAAAACACTCACTTACAAATCTAAAATAATGTAGTCAGATTGTAAGAAAAACCCTGGGAGACAAAAGGAGGGGAGGGGGGGATCAAAGGAAAAAGTATTGACTAATCATTAAATCTTCATCCAGAATGACAGAGGACCTCGCTTTATGTGTTTAGTAAGCATGTGAGTCATGGTAATTGGTGGCCCACACCCATGGAAATGACATCATGTACTCATACTGTCATGTACGGCCGGTGACACACCATCAGGATTTACTCACAGAAGGGAGAAAACAGCAGAAGATAGCAATTATGTGGTAGACTGAAACCTCAAACTGTCAAAAAAAAAAAAAAAAACTTGGAGAGCAGATGCCTTTATCTCAAATTAAGTTGGATGATTCCGTCTTTGATAGTCCACTGGGTGGCTACGCGCTAGACACATGCTGTACGATGCCTGATATTGTATTCACACAGCTTCAAATAATTAGAATAACCTTGTGATTGTGTGCTGTAACGTTCTCAAGATGCGGCGCTTAGGCATTGCTGATTTCAAATGAAGGCAAAAAAAAAAAAAAAAAAGCCTTTTGGAGCCAAGCCCATCCCTGACATTTTCCCTGCTTTTTACATTTATCAGTGACAGACAACAACCTCATCAGCTCGCATACTACTCCAACATACTCCATTAAGGTGCCTGGAATAAGGGTGCATTTCCATAAAATATTCTTTGTCAGAATCAGAAAATGGGCAAATTATCTGCACACTAAAACACCCCAGCGCACTGTAGATCCCAAAGCAGACAGAAATGACCTCAATTAGGCTGTCTAAGCACAAGAAAGTGTCTCACTGGTTAGAGATCTGAGTGGCATAGATAGATCAACACTGCCACTTCTCTCACATCACCTGGATGAGCACTTTACATTTGTAAATCAATGAGGAGGGTAACCACATGTAGAAGAGAAGGGAGGGATTCCTGTCTGCCTTGGCACAGATTTTAAGAACCAAATTACCTCTATTACAGCTCTCAGTTGGGGACTGCGTTCTCCAATCGGTCTGTCAGGTGGATATGACGAGTGACCAGCGACATGTTGATTTTTTTTATTTTTTATTTTTTAATCTCTGGGATAATAGGCAGATTTAGAACAGATATGCCCGAAGCAGTGGATCTGTTTACGACCACTGAGTCCCTGCTTTGTTTCATGCTGTTCATTTTATGGCTTCATTACTACAATCACAAAGCTGTGGACACCTCAACAGCCCGTATCACCATAAATCACACACTGAGATAATGACAGTTGGCTGTTGTAGCTATAGATGACACATTTTTACTACGAGTGAAGCGCCAAGGCGTAGCTCAGACACTGGGACATGTAAACGCGCTTCACGGATATCTGGAAAACGACGCATAATCAGAATGTATTTGAATGGTAGTAAGTCGTTCTTGTAAAACCTAATTACACATAGGAAACTTCGAGTGCCAATAAAGAATGAAAACAAAGCTTTTATTGATAGGTTTCTTCTTTTTTTTTTTTTTTTTTTTTTTTAACCATCACCCAGAGGCCTTATATTGTAATCGCCGCCTGATAAAACAACTACACATACACTACATGGAGGATAATAATTGCTCTTTGACTTATGTCTGGCATGAGGTTGAACATTATAGCAACTTCCCCTTATTGACACAGCTGTTATCCAAACTATAGACTTGCCACTGCAGACGACGGCGTGTCTTTATATTGTGCCACACACCCACTAATGACAGCTTTAGTGGTGGTAATTCAGTAGGGTTGAATATGGGGTTAGGTGTGTGAGTCACGTTCTGGGCTCCCCCCCCTTACCAGATGTCCTGCCAGCTTTCCTGCAATGTCTCTCCGTAAGGATGCAGCTATGTCCTAAAAGTCTAAAATGGTCGCTGCAGGTCTTGACTGAAAGCTCTTTGTTTATCTTTTTTTAACTACGAATATTCTTCACATTTTTCAAATAACATTAAATACGAGTGTGTAAGTTGGTGTAGGTGTCCGGAGATGTGTGTTATTTCAATAAACAACCGCCACCACCACCACCACCGCCAGTCTAAAGGACAGTGCAATACTCACCCTATACCTCAGTGCAATTATCACTACATAAACACTCTGTTTTTCTTAATCTTTACCTTGTATATATCACATACTGCCTTCATATATCCTAATTTGCTGTGTATATTTCCAGTCTGTACTATAGAGTTAGCTTTTTGGATGTTTCAGCATTTTTTTTTTTTTTTTACTTTATATGTATATTTGATATTCTATAGTGTTCGTACATTGTTTAAATATGTCAGTATTTTGTGTGATATTATATACCGTCCTTTTTGGACTAATCGTTTTGATGCTAAAAGACTTTTTAGCATTCCTGTGATAAACAATAAAGATCTATTCTATTCTATTCTATTCTATTCTATTCTATTCTATTCTATTCTATTCTATTCTATTCTATTCTAAATGTAAAATCCATTTAGTAAAGCACACCTACCAGCAACTCACTGTAGATTGAAAATAAAATTACTTCTATTAACTAAAAATATCTTCAAATTGCATGCAAAGTGTTAAATACTTCACTATGTGTATGGTGAAAATGTATTTCCTCATATATTTTGGATTTTGTGTGGTATTTGTTGTGAAATGCAGCTCACTTCCTGTAAAGTTCAATTCACTACCATAAAAACAAACAAAAAAAAACACTCAAGAAAGGATTATTTTTGATAATAACATCACACAACTCACCAAAAATCAATTTGACTTTTGTGCACTTTTTTTTTTCCATTTCTAAGCAGTGAAAAGTGAATGATCCTTGAATATACTGGTACATGTCCCATATGTTCCCTCTGCTGCTGGGATCCCCTTCCTTGAACACCTCTAACGCCTTGATGGACAAAGTGAATATGTACTTTAAGACTCTTGCATACTCTAATCCCCCATGTTTTCTCTCCTCTGTGTCAAATCTCCACAGTGAGAGAGGGAGGGCTGGGGTAGGTGGGAGGGTTGGTAATTCATGCACACATGTGCCTGCCTGTTCCTCCAGTGACAGGGCCAGGGGGAGGGGCACATGATAAATTGCCTTCCACCGGGGACCTCCGAGCACAGCCACCATGATGTGGGTAAAAATGGAAATTGCTCCCTTTCACCGTCATTACATCAGTTTAGGACGCGTGTGGGCCCTTACACTCACTATGAGAGGAGTTTGTTTCGTCTGACTAACTGCTGTGCGATAGACAAGAGACAGGAGGCACCTGAAATAAAAATAAATAAATAAATAACACTATGGTTCAAACAGTATGTCTTAAAAGATCTAAAGGACAAGTTTTTATAGACGTTTAAAATATATAACCCGTTTTTTTTTTTATTATTATTATTATGGTGGTGACTGGATAATTAATTGCAGCTACATGACTGCACTTATCTGGTCTATCCACGAACCAATTCCACTTACATTTGCGGATTTTTCTAAAAAGGATGATAGTTGACGCTTAAATATAGGCGCTGATTTTGCTGAATGCGCATCACAAGTCATGTCCAATGCGCATGTACAGGGTTATATAGTCTAAAAAAAAAAAAAAAAAAAAAAAAAGAACATAATGCAATAAAGACATTTGCGTCTAAAGAGCTTCATCTGCATTTTCTGTATAGGAATTTAATATAGCACTTTTTTTTCTCCACTTTGTAACATGTGAACAAACAAGTGTGTTCTCTTTAATGTCTCACAACTTTGTTCTTATTAATAAAAACTGCCTTTTCTTAAATATAAAGGTCGTCTTTTACAAGTGTGTATGATTATCCAATGCAATACTGGTGTGATCCATAAACCAGTAACAGAGAACACAGTTTTACATAAATTACATTATGGCCTCCATAATGTAATTTAACCCGAGTGGAGGCACAAAAGCCACACGATTTTTTTTTTTTACTAAAAGAAAAAAGACTTGTGAAGAGTATATTGCATTAAAACCTTAAAACCAGCAAACTCAGTGTCAGAAATTCTATTAAGGTGGTTAAATAATTTTTTTTTTTTAGATTTTAACTAAATATTCCCTCTCATCATATTAGAAAAACTTCTAGAATAAAGGGGCTCGTATCTTCTTTTTTTCTTTTTCTTTTTTTTCTTCTCGTGTTTCCCAATTTGAAGTTAACACGAACACCTGTCCGAAAATGACACGTCCTAAATTAAGCGATAAAATTACCCACCAGCAGACTTAATATCATAATTAAATTCACTTTATAAAACCAGTTTACCTGCGTGTGTGTGAGTAAGTGTGTGTGTGTGTATATGTATGTCACACACTCACACAACGACACACAAAACCAATTCGGTCTGCAAGTTTTACACAGTTGTGACTTTTAAACACGTGTGCTCTGGTTAAAACACAGGCCTAAAGCTTTTAAATTATTTGGCATAAAAACAAGTATATAAGAATATAGTGAATAATAAAACAAGGAAGCAAATAAAAAAGCTTTACACCGCATTGACCTGTTTGTGTATGTGTGAACGTTTCTTAAAATATGACCGATTTTTTTTTTTTTTAACATATAGGCCTTGACAAAATTTACAACATCAACCGGGTTAATTTAAGTTCTTCTAAAATATAAATTATAAGTAGATTAATCATATACGCCAGGAAATGAGGCACACGGAGATATGGAACAGAATTGTTTCTTATTTTTTCCAGAATACATACAAAAAAATACCAATTCTCTTTCCAAGGTATACACCTGAAAAATAACGGCAATTTAAAATGTGGACAATTTGAAATTTAAGAAACAAACATGCATGTAAATTATTTTCTTTTCAATGAGACATTAAATAAGAACAAATACAATCATAGCAATTTCAAATTAACATCGAAATGAAGACCCCTACTTTAATTAGTACTCTAACATGTGTGTGTTTTCACTTTACCTATAGAGATCAGTTTCAACATAATGCACTTTTGAGTTGCTCAAATATTCTCCATTTGCAGCTATTATCGCCTGCTTTTAAGCCGACATATAAATAAATACAGTTGAAGTCCACGGATCCCGCCCATAAGTTTAACGCTGTTAATATAAAAGTCTTTATATTTGCATTCTTAGTTCTATAAACTTTGCAGAGTCCTTTTCCTCACTGGTATCCAAGCGCTGACGCTGTGGTGAGTCTCTGACCGTACAGTGCATAAGGGGAGTAATAGGGGCCGGTGGCTGCAGGGACGGGGACGGGGGCACCGGGGGTGGGCAGGGGGCTTTTGGAGTATGGATGGTAGCGGCTGCTGAGTCCTAACGCGTGATGCGGGCTCCTGAGAGCCAAAGTCCCGGGGCTCCCGGGGGCTCCTGACGGGGGCATGTGCATATGGCAGGCCATGGCCGCTGCTGCAGCGCTGGCCAGAGATGAAGAGCCCGGATACCCAGATATCAACTTCTCAGCGCCAGTAAAAGCTGTGTGTGTCCTCAGGTGGTTCAGGAGTTCTTCCGACGAGGAGAAACGCTTGTCGCACGGTCCATTTGCCGAGACCCAGTTACAAACATGAGGGAGAGGGTCGTTGGGGAGCATGAAACCGTACGGGTACAGGGGGTGTCCGCTAAATGAAGGTGCCGTGGAGTGAACGCCGTGGATGGGGTGTGTCGGGTACATTAGTGGGTAGCTGGACTTGAGGGCATTAGCGGCCGCCGCAGCTGCAGAGTCGTGTGTGCAAGAGGCACCGGCTGCGCCCGCTAAGTGACTGGCACAATGGTAACTGAGGCAGTAAGGGTCTCTGCACAGGCTGGCGGACATGATGGACGGAGGGGAAGCCCCGGCCAAAGGGCTGGATCCGGCCTTACTGCAGCCCAGAGAACTGGCCAGTTGTGCGTTAACCAAGCTCCCTCCGTGGGGCAGGAAGTGTTGAGGGTAACCAGCATAGGCCCCAGCCAAACTACCCGGGTAGGTCATACCAGCAGGAGGCAAAGGGAAAACTGTCTGTCCAGGTTTGTAAGGAGAAACCGGCGCCACGAGTCCTGACCCAAGAACGGATGCGGAGGATACAGAAGTTACAGAAGAGGAGTCCGAGGAGGACGTGGTTTTAGTGCCAGGGTTCGTCTCCTGGTGCTGATTGACCTCAACGTTTATTCCACCACAACTCACGCTTATCCTGCTGTGGCTAGTGGTGCCAGAGCCGTCCGTAGTGCCATTTTTATTACAATCAGACTCTTTCTTTTCATCCCTGTCCCCACATTTCCCCTCTGCTGGCATGGGGGAGGCTGAAGTGCAGGAGTTGGGGCTGCCTGTCCGCGGCGTAAACGGCTGGCAGGTGGCGCTCGGCACTCGGAAACCAGACTTCTCTCCACCCGAGACACCAGAAGACGAGTCCTTCTTATCTGAAGGTTTAGAATATGGTTTGAAGCTAGATTTGTCATCCACACCGATGTCGCTTAGTTTCAAAGGACCGGATTTAGATTCCTTCTCACTAGATCCATTTGATGTTACGGAGGATAATTTGGAGGAGGGCGGTGGGTCCGGTTTGCCGATCTGAGAGCAGGTCTGCGCCAGCAAAGCCAGCGGACTTTTCTTGGCATCTAACTGTAAAAGAAAAAGAAAGAGCTCTTAATAAATGCGCTTAAAACACACAAACACTAGCATCTTTTCGGAACAAAACGCCCCAGTATAAGAAAACCATCAACATCAGACACCTCTTCTGCCGTTTTCGAGCGCATTTGTTTACGCAGAAATTACGCACGACTCAAATGTGACCAAAACTACAGTTCTGAGCTCTGATACGATTAAACTACGGGTTTTTATTCCACACAGAATACTTAGAAACACTTAAACACACTGAGTCTGACTGTTACAACTGGGATATCTTTCAAACACTGTTACGAGCTATGCCGACACAGAAATAGGTTGGAGGTGTTATTTTAGTAAAACCAAGTATTTGAAATTGTTTTCCGTACCTCGATGGGACTAACCGGGGTAGAAGGCAAAGGCTGCAGATACTCCGGGTGCAAAATGTGTCCCGACCGTGCGGTAAGCATTTTCAAAACCTTGATGGGAAGTCGGTTTGCTTGCCGTAGTGGATCAGACGGAGGTGAGGAGTGGAGAAAAGGCTTGTTGATGCTCGCTGAGCTGCTATTCCGTGAACTGCTGCTTTCCCAAGCTACACAAATATCACTATTTTTCAGGATAGACGCCGAGGGCGATGTGATCATGTCCCAATTGTCAGGAAATGAAACGGCGATGCTTTCGTCAGATTCATTAAGAAAATCAAGAAAGCGTCGAAACCCTCTCTCAGGGGGGGAAAAAGCGTAAAATGCTTCAATAATAGGTAATCCTGGTAGTAAAGGAGCAAGGCGCGGCAGCTGCAGGAGACCGTGCGAGGTTATCGCAGATCCGTGGCTGCGTCTTGCACCATGAGCGCTGCGCCTTGTGTGCGTCTGTCTGCAGGTCCTCGCTCTGTACTCCCGAAGTACGAACTGGTAGAAATTTTCACTTCAAAAGCAGCTGAATTAGTCCGAGATTAAAGCCTTTGCCGCCTTCCAATCAAATGGGACCCTGAGGTGATTGGAGGGTCAAGGGGATGTGACGTTCTCCTCTTTGTAAGCGCCTCTATTTTGACAGCTCGGGGGAGGAGATACGCTGAAATATTGTGGTTGCTGTGAACGCTTACGCTGTTTTAAATGTGGAGCTACGGGTGCACTCCACAGCACGGAATAGAAAGTCCCTATAGTGTAGAGTAAAACTGACGCTGAATTCAGAGATCGTGGCTTAATTTGGAGAAACGTTTACGCATTTTTTTTTCTTTCCACAAACGGAGCCTTTTTTTTCTCATCCAATGTAAATATCCACGTTTACGCGTGCTTTGTTTTCAAGTTTTTCTACCGATGTCGCTCCGAAACTTAACTACTCATGAGAAAAGGTTGCTCTTCACTAAAATTTACCTAGGAAAGTCTGGAAATCAGAACTTGTGTGTTACCCTTATGAACGGTTTCTCCTTTTTTCTCCAAGCCAAAGACGCACACTGCGCGCCTCTTACGCACGTCCGCCACTGGGATTTTTTTTTTTTTTTTCCACTGGCAAACATAAGATCAACCACTTCAGCTTGAATTCCCTAAACAGACAAGCGTTGACAGGAATAGACCAATGTAGTGATGGAGGGATGTGAATGTCACATGTTTTCAGTATAATATACACCGCCCTTCTATTTCTGTCTCCACCCCTCCGTCAAGTGTCAATTCGGCTCCACCGCAATCAATCAGTTATTTGTCAGACGCTGTCAATCCATCGCTTGATTTATGTCAGCTATTGTGGCTGATTACATGCCAGTGTGACTGCGGGAAAAGAACAAATGGGAAGAGAGGCATTCTGCTAGAGACACCGAGTTTTAGGGGAAATAAATTGTCCGCGAGTTAAGATTTATTTTCTTTTTTTTTTTTAGATGCGTCGACAACATGAAGCTTGACCTACTCAGTCCAACACAACATGGCAAAAAAACCCACAAAGGAGACAAAAAATATATATATATATCATGGTCAACAAAGTCTGTAACTTTTTGAGCTCTTTATTAATCGCCTCGAAGGTGGCAGGAGACACATGATGAAACTTTAATAACTTGCAGACAGTGAACCTCGCATAGGTTATTACAGGCAGCAGTTAAACACTATAAGGTGCTGAAACACTTGAGCCACAATTGGTCGATTATCTTGTTAAGTTGGAGGTAAAATAGACGACAGAAAAATATATAGAATTTAAAAAGTTTGTTTATTTTTTTATATATATATATAAGAAAGAAAAATAAGACGCATTTACGTCCGTGGTAAATTTTAATGCATCCATCCGAAATGTGTTAGGTTACAACCATCTGTTTAAAAAAAAAAAAAAAAAAAATTATAATGTGTAACAAACTGGTGGAAACATCACAGTCACTCAAAACAGAGCCTTGTCCATTTTGGCTAAACGCATCTGCTATTGTGCTGTTAAAACCTGTCATCTGCCTCAGGCACACTGTCATCTGCAACAAGAATAACAAAGACGAGCGAACAAAAAAAAAAAAAAAAAAGAAAGAAATCCAGACATTTTATATTGATGTCAGCTCGATTTTATTTACATACAATGAAAATGATTTATTTTCTTTAAGAGGTAGAGAAAAAAAAAAGCGGACCGGGTGAAAGAAAAGAAGAGAAATGGTCTGTCAGGCCGCTGAGAAAAGAAGTTGAAAATGCCTTGAACTATTCACCGCTGAGATGGCTAATCAGTATTGAGGCTCCGGGGCAATCGGGCAGCTTTTCAATGCGGTTTTCCTTTCATCTCAATCGGGATGGAGGCGCTCAATTAAAAGCCTATCAGTTTGTAAGTAAATCAACGCCTATCAAACTTGTCACATCAAACAAAACGATTATTATTGCAACCCGCCTCTGCCATTAATCTCTTTCTGTGGTAATCTGCTTGACAGGTCAACTTGGAGAGCAAGAAAACCTGGAGTGGACAGGACAAGGGGGCAAACATGTTATTTATTTATTTATTTTTTATTTTCATTTGTAAGGAGAAAAAAATAAAACTTAAATCATGGAGATTTTTTTTCTCTTTAAAAAAAATGCAAAGAGTGTGAGGTATTAATAAAGTAAATGCAAAAAAAGAAATTTGTGCGTAAAAGTACTAATCTAATTTTTTTTTTTTTTTTTTTTTTTACCAAACTTATTAAACCTGCTGATGAATAAGATTTATTTATAGGCCCGCTCTGGTCTGTGTGCAGTTGTGACTAAAGCTTTACAAACTGTGAATAAATAAAAACAAGCAATAATTGTCTCCACTATGAATGCATAAGTCATATTCACAGATTGTGCGTAATTTAAATAAACAAATGCTCCCCCATCGCCCAACAATTCTGATTAATTTAATGTGTGACTTTGTGAGAGGTGGTGGTGGTGGTGTGTGTGTGTGTGTGTGTGTGTGTGTGTGTGTTGGGGGGGGGTAAAAAAAAAAAAAAAAAAGTAAAAATGAGCGGAGCTATTCCTTCAAAATGCTTTCAGCGTTTTGTCTGGCAGGGGAAAAGGGGGGACGTTTCACAATATGCAAAGATGTGTGATTGATAACAGGCTTGCTGTTTTGTGCAAGGGCTGTCAGTCCGTGACACAATATGTGAGTTATTAGGGCAAAGAAGGGCAACCATAAATTTTCACTGTCAGGCGAAAACCCTCTTTATTGTCCGTATGACGAATGGGCTTCTGCACCAGACACCAAAATACTCGGCATTCCCCTTAAATGGGAACACGTTTTTGCAACCATAATTCATGATATTTAAATAGAAAGTTTTAATATCCTCATATATTTCATAACAGTGACATGTTTATGAATCACTCCTCGCATGCAAATACAACTATTTACATCTCGTGAGGAAATATGTTGGAGTTGCAGGATTACAGAGAGCTGTGCATGGACCAAAAACTCTTTAAGATTAAGGAGAAGAACAAAATTCCAGTCCTGTAAGTGATTTACGCAGCCTGCATTAAAAAACACCCATCTTATTGCACAATCAACAAATCTAAAACTACATTTTTTTAAAATTAAAAACTATATATCTTATATTTTATTGGCTAATGTGTATTATTTCCAAAGTTTTCGCGTCTATTTACAATCCACTATAAAGTTAATAATATGTAATGCATTAATAGAGACGTTTGCAGAATGGTTAAAGGCGCGTGCATTCTCCAAGTGGGAGTAAAAGATAAAGAAGGATTCAGGCTGACTATTAAAACTATATTAAAAAAAAGAAGAAAAAAAAAAAAGCATGCATGAAGTAGAAGAGGATGGTCTGAAAGTCCGAGCAGGAGGGACAGGTTTACAGGAAAAGTCCGTGACACCACATTACCTGCACAGCCTACTAAGCTCCGATGGAAAGCAGCAGAGGTTAAAAAAAATAATAATAAAAAAATAAAAAATAATGGGAAAAAAGGAGAAAACAACAGATTGATTAAGTATGAAGTCCTTTTCCTAAGAAAAACTTATTTTGCACAAATACAGTCAGTCATTACAGTCTGTCAAATGTGCAGAACCGCAAGCAGCACTGTGGACTGAAGCCATGCACACTCCACTCTCCCTCCCACCCTCTCTCTCTCTCTCTCTCTCTCTCTCTCTCTCTCTCTCCGGGCGGGGATCTGGGAGAAAGCGAGCTTTTCCGCGTGTGGGAGGTCCCATGTGACGTCACGCAGTACACAGTATAAGCCAGAGGAAAGGCATGGTACAGTCTCCACACCAGAAATGTTGAATCCAAAACAAAAGTAAAACTAC
>JAPTYQ010123867.1:0-11372 GCA_029814465.1 Ostorhinchus cyanosoma | reverse complement strand
ACCAAATGAAACCACATGAACTAGACCCAATGGAACCACATGAACTAGACCCAACAGAACCACATGAACTAGACCCAATGGAACCAGATGAACTAGACCCAATGGAACCACATGAACTCGACCCAATTGAAACCAGATGAACTAGACCTAGTGGAACCATATGAACTAGACCAAATGAAACCACATGAACTAGACCCAATGGAACCACATGAACTAGACCCAATGGAACTACATGAACTAGACCCAATTGAAACCAGATGAACTAGACCCAATACAACCACATGAACTAGACCCAATGGAACCACATGAACTGGACCTAAAGGAACCACATGAACTAGACCCAATGGAACCACATGAACTGGACCTAAAAGAACCACATGAACTAGACCCAATAGAACCACATGAACTAGACACAATGGAACCACATGATCCAGACCCAATGGAACCACATGAACTGGACCCAATGAAACCACATGAACTAGACCCAATGGAACCCATTGATCTAGACCCAATGGAACCACATGAATCAGACCCAATGGAACAGCATGAGCTGGACCCAATGAAACCACATGAACTAGACCCAGTGGAACCCCATGAACTAGACCCAATGGAACCCCATGAACTAGAACCAATGAAACCACATGAATTAGACCCAATGGAACCACATGAACTCGACACAATGAAACCACATGAACTGGACCCAATGGAACCATATGAACTAGACCCAATGGAACCACATGAACTAGACCTAGTGGAACCACATGAACGTGACCCAATGCAGGACTAATCCATTCAGGACAACTGACCAGACAATTGAATGGATGCCATAGCAATACAGTACACACAGAAAACCCATAGTGCATGCACAGAAAACACATAGTAGACACACAGAAAACACATAGTAGACACACAGAAAACACATAGTAGACACACAGAAAACACATAGTAGACACACAGAAAACACATAGTACACGCACAGAAAACCCATATTACACATACAGAAAACACATAGCACAGACACAGAAAACACATAGTACACGCACAGTAAACACATAGTACACGCACAGAAAACATTAAGTACACACCCAGAAAACACATAGTACACACAGTACACACACAGAAAACACACAGTACACGCACAAAAAACACAAAGTACACGCACAGAAAACACAAAGTACACACACAGAAAACACATCGTACCCACACAGAAAACACATAGTACATGCACAGAAAACACAAAGAACACACACAGTACACAAACAGAAAAAACACAGTACACACAGAGAAAACCCATAGTACACAAACAGAAAACACATAGTACACACACAGTCCACACACAGAAAACCCATAGTACACATACAGAAAACACAGTACATGCAAAGAAAACACAGTACATGCACAGAAACCACATAGCTCACGCACAGAAAACACATAGTACACGTACAGAAAAAATGTAGTACACACAGTACACAAACAGAAAACACACAGTAAAAGGAACAGAAAACACATATTATACGCACAGAAAACACATAGTACACGCAAAGAAAACACATAGTACACGCTCGGAAAACACATAGTACTTGCACAGAAAACAAAGAGTACATGAACGGAAAATACATAGTACATACACAGTACACACACAGAAAACACATAGTACACCTACAGAAAACACAGTACACGCACAGAAAACACAGTACATGCACAGAAAATAGATAGCACACACACAGAAAACATATAGTACACGACAGAAAACCGATAGTACACACTAGGAAGATACATAGTACACATAGAAAACACATAGCACACGCACAGAAAACACATAATACACACACAGTAAACACATAGTACACGACAGAAAACCGATAGTACACGCTAGGAAGATACATAGTACACATAGAAAACACATAGTACACGCACAGAAAACACGTAGTGCACAAACAGAAAACACGTAGTGCACACAGAGAAAAATCATAGTACACACACAGAAAACTTATTTTACACACACAGAACACACATATAAAACCCATAGTACACACAGAGAAAACACAGTACACGAACAGAAAACATAGCACACGCACAGAAAACACAGCACACGCACAGAAAACACAGTACACAAACAGAAAACACATAGTGCGCACAGAGAAAACACAGTACACGCACAGAAAACACATAGCACACGCACGGAAAATACATAGTACACACGCAGTACACACACAGAAAACACACAGCACACGCACTGAAAACACATAGTACACGCACACAAAACACGTAGTGCACACACAGAAAACACATAGTACACGCAAAGAAAACACATAGAAAATGCATAGTACACATACAGAAAACACAGTACATGCACAGAAAATACATAGTACAGACACAGTACACACACAGAAAACACATAGTACACACACAGTACACACTAAGAAAACCCATAGTACACCTACAGAAAACACAGTACACGCACAGAAAACACAGTACATGCACAGAAAATAGATAGCACATGCACGGAAAACACATAGTACAAGCACGAAAAATACATAGTAAACACACAGTACACACACAGAAAACACATAGTACTCGCACAGAAAACACATAGTACATGCCCAAAAAATACGTAGTGCACACACAGAAAACACATAGTACACGCACAGAAAACACATAGTACACACACAGAAAACACGTAGTGCACAGACAGAAAAATCATAGTACACACACAGAAAACTTATTTTACACACACAGTACACGCACAGAAAACCCATAGTACACATACAGAAAACACAGTACCCGCACAGAAACACAGTATATGCACAGAAAACACATAGCACACGCACCGAAAACACGTCGTGCACAAACAGAAAACACATAGTACACGCACAGAAAACACGTAGTGCACAAACAGAAAACACACAGTACACACACAGAAAACACATAGTACATGCACAGAAAACACATAGTACACGCAAAGAAAACACATAGTCCACGCACGGAAAATAAATGGTAAACACACAGTACACACACAGAAAACACATATTACACACACAGTACACAAACAGAAAACGCATAGTACACATACAGAAAACACAGTACACACACAGAAAACCCATAGTACACACACAGAAAACACATAGTACACGCACAGAAAACACATAATACACACACAGTACACACACAGAAAACACATAGTACACGCACAGAAAACATGTAGTACACGCACGGAAAATACATAGTACACGCACGGAAAATACATAGTACACACACAGTACACACACAGAAAACACACAGCACACGCACAGAAAACACATAGTACACGCAAACAAAACACGTAGTGCACACAGAAAACACATAGTGCATGCACAGAAAACACATAGTACACACACAGAAAACACGTATTACACACACAGTACACACACAGAAAACCCATAGTACACATACAGAAAACACAGTACATGCACAGAAAACACATAGCACATGCACAGAAAACACATAGTACACGCACAGAAAACAAAGAGTACACATACAGTACACACACAGAAAAGACATAGTACACGCACAGAAATCACATAGTACACGCACGGAAAATACATAGTACACACACAGTACACACACAGAAAACACGTACTGCACACACAGAAAACACATAGTACACACACAGACAACTTATTTTACACAAGCAATACACACACAGAAAACCTATAGTACACACACAGAAAACACAGTACATGCACAGAAAACACGTACTGCACACATAGAAAACACATAGTACACACACAGACAACTTATTTTACACAAGCAGTACACACACAGAAAACCTATAGTACACACACAGAAAACACAGTACATGCACAGAAAACACAGTACACACACAGAAAACACATTGTACACACACAGTACATGCACAGAAAACACGTAGTGCACACACAGAAAACACATAGTACACGCACAGAAAAAACATAGTACACACACACAGAAAACAAATAGTACACACACAGTGTACACACAGAAAACCCATTGTACACACAGAGAAAACACATAGTACACCACAAAGAAAACATAGTACATGCACAGAAAACACGTAGTGCACACACAGAAAACACATAGTACACGCACAGAAAAAACATAGTACACACACACAGAAAACAAATAGTACACACACAGTGTACACACAGAAAACCCATAGTACACACAGAGAAAACACATAGTACACCACAAAGAAAAGATAGTACATGCACAGAAAACACAGTTCACACACACAGAAAACAAATAGTACACACACAGTACACACACAGAAAACCCATAGTACACACAGAGAAAACACATAGTACACCACGAAGAAAACATAGTACATGCGCAGAAAACACATAGTACACACACAGTATACACACAGTACACACACAGTGTACACACAGTACACAACACAAACATCATAATAGTCCAAATCCATTTAAATTGCATTTTAAAACAGTTTAAATTCCTCTGTCCCTGCAAGACAGATTTAACTGACATTCACATCGTACATGTAAATTAAAATAATTGAACACATATTGGTGTGTGACAAGCTGACCACTGTCATCAGGGACAATGGAAGGACTGTCCCGGTCTTTGTGTGATGGACTCTGGGGGGGCCTCTCCTTCCTCAGGTCACTCGTGGACTGTGGACTAAACCACACCACTGTGACACAACTCTGAGGAGACAGTCAACACTGACCATCTGAAATGAGAAGATGAAGACTATTAAACCAAACAGTCAACAGGGTTCATGAACCCATAAAAATGAAGAATCAATTTATTTGCCATTTGCAGAAAAAAAACTTCATTGGAAACGAGTTGCAAGGCCCAGCACTACTTTAGTATCTGTTCACTAATGAATTTACTCTGATCATTAAAGCTCAGATTAAAGTTGGGGGCAGATGGTTTATTTATCCTAGTTCTACGGCCTGATGCACTTACATTTACACAGTTTCACTCACATCTACAGTCAGTTTCACTGATAATTTAAACTGATTCAGAATCAGTACAACTATGTTTTCACAGAGATTAATGAACTATTTGGTTTGAATTGTGCTGGTTCCATTAAATCTCTCTGTGTTTATTTGTGTTCTTCTTACTCATTCAGGTGGTCTATAGTTCTAGGGTTACTTTAGTCCTGTAGTTAGGGTTAGTTAAGTTCTATAGTTTGGGTTAGTTTGACTTGTCCAGCTGTTGAGGTTTAACCACTGTAAGTACGAAAGATGGAGTTTCTAAGGCAAGGTACCGTTATGCCAAATGTGGTTCTCAGTGGATTCTATTTTAGTTGTTCTGTTGAACCTGGTGTTGTTGGTTTCGTTTCAGCTGAGGTCATGTGATCATTAGTGTCATTTACCGTGGTTCAAATGTGGTTCCACTTTCACAGTTATTTGCTTCCATTTGTCATGTATTATCATTTCCTAATGGTTTTATTTGTGCTAGTTTGTTAAACCTAGGACTAAACTTAAACCTGTCGACAGACTAAAAGTCAGTCCTTTCATTGTTCAACCCACTATTGAAAACACATTTGACACTAACCCACAGACAGTAGAGACACAGTAGTAGTAAACAGACTAGTGTGTGATTTATTTGTGTAGTTACTGGCTTTAACCTCTTCAGACCCAGCTATGGGTTTTCTGTCCTTGTAGGACAAAAGTTTCACCGCTTTATATAAAAAACCCTCCCAAAAAACTGTCCACCACAAATGATCAAATTTGATCAAAAAATGTAAATTCGAATATAGGCAGTTATTTAATTAAAAAAGCCAAAGCTTATACTTTCCTGGGTCTCAGGAGGTTATCCCGCCCACTGGTGTCTGTCCAATAGAAGAACAGGACAGTCACCATTTGTTTGGAACTATTGAGACTAACATGAACCACCTGATCACCGTAGAAATTACATCAGAGTGTGTTGTAACTCTTTCTCTCTATGGCTCTGAACTGAAGCAGGAAATTCTCAAACTGTATAGAATTTAATGTAGTCAGTAAGTAAGTAAAAATAAGGTAAGTAAAATTTATTTATAGGCACTTTTCGTGGATAAAAATAACAAAGTGAAATGGGTGCAATAAAATAAGTAATTTCATAAAATAAATAAAAAGGATACAATAAAGGTTTATAACAAACAGCAAATAAAAAAATTAAATAAACACATGCACGTACGCACACACACACACACACACACACACACACACACACACACACACACACACACAGAGTGAGTTAACCTGTAATCTGACAGCAGGTCAGTTAAAGACCAGCAGTAATTAGGATCAAATACATGTGAACAGACTGAAATACCAACAGGATGACACATTAACAGAGGATGAGGGGGGGAGACAAGGAAACCAGGAGAGGAGACAAAGAAAGGTGAGGACAGAACATAAGGAGACAATGAAAGGAAACAAAAGAAGGAGGAATGGAAGAGAAAAGAGACAAGGAAACAAGGAGAGGAGGGAAGGAAACAAGGAAACTAGGTGAGTATAGAGGAAGGAGGTGAGGACACATGAAAGAAAAATTGATGAATAGTTTCCTCAGGTCCATCTGGCCCCTCCCGCTCCACTCCTTCAATCTGACTTTTCCCATCAGCTTTTGTTTGTTAAGTGGTCGTCCAGGTGTAAGTCACATGTGAGTGATAGGACTCATATCATCCATGAAATATTACATATACACTTTAGTTTAGTTTAGTTTGGTTTAGTTTAGTTAGTTTGGTTTCATTTGGTTTGGTTTGGTTAGTTTGGTTCGGTTTAGTTTAGTTTGAGTTTAGTTTGGTTTAGTTGCTTTGGTTTAGTAATTTTGATTTCGTTTAGTTTAATTAGTTAAATTTGGTTGAGTTAGTTTTGCTTAGTTTAGTTTATTTAGTTTGGATTCATTTGGTTTAGTTAGTTTGGTTTAGTTTAGTTTAGTTTTAACTTTTACTTTTTACCCTCTGCATTTTAACACACACCTGAGCAAATGAAAAAAAATTCTAAGTAATAAATTAAAATGAAATTTTAACAAAAATAAATGATGTATATAATTAATGTGATAGTAAAAGTACACAGCAGAGAGTAATGACTGAGTAATGTTGTGGTAAAATTACACAGCAGTGAGTAATGACTGAGTAATGTGGTAGTAAAAGTACACAGCAGGGAGCAATGACTGGAGTCCAACTCAAAGCCAGTTAACCAGGTGACCATCAGATGTGTCATATGAAGGAAATGCTGAGTTAAAACATATTAAACATAAATGTATTGTTTTTGAGGAGGGCAGAGTTAAAACATATTAAATATAAATGAATTGTTTTTGAGGACAGCAGAGTTAAAACATATTACATATAAATGTATTGTTTTTGAGGAGGGCAGAGTTAAAACATATTAAGCATAAATGTATTGGTTTTGAGGAGGGCAGAGTTAAAATATTAAATATAAATGTATTGTTTTTGAGGAAGGAAGAGTTAAAACGTATTACTTAAATTTGATGGAATAGACAGATGCCGCCATGGCCCTTGGGCCTGGCAGCAGTTAGCAGCTCATTAGCCCCCATTCGGACCAGCTACAGGTGGGCTACCTGGTGGGCCGGCACAGGTTCAGGGCACAGATGTTAAAGCCCGCCCACCCCCCCTTCATGCCCCGCCCCCCTGCTGAGATCATAATGACAAGGGGATGGATGGGCGGATTTGTTGGACAACAGCGGCGGCTGCCTGACTGCTAGCAGCCTGTTCGCCACTGGACGTCCACTCCCACTCCCACTGGGTCCAAGCTGAACTCTGCTCTTTGAAACGAGCTGCTGCTTTTAAACGCATCATCAGACCAATTGAGGCGTTCAAAGACAGACAGACAGACAGATAGACAGACAGACAGACAGACAGACAGACAGACAGACAGACAGACAGTGTCACGAAAGAGTAAGTGTTCATCAAACACAGACTCCATTAAAACCACATGTACAGGTTCTTATTAAAGACAGACAGGAAGTAACAAAACACACTCAGCTGGACCTGTGGAGGATCTGCAGTCCACAGGTGTCCACAGTTCGACCACGGCTCGGTTCATGTTTTGGAACAAAGAAGGGATGTGGGAGAGAAACTTTAGCCACGACCGCAAAGATATGAGGAAATGGGACAAAATGACCCTGAAATCTAACAAAGACCACAGAGCACCCTTAAAAAGTAGAACATGAGATAATAACCATACATGAACTAACATTTACAAACCATATGTCCAGTTATGGTCATTTACCCTCTGTTTGCCTGATGTCAGGTCGCTCTTAGTATCTCACAGATACGGAATGCACACAGACTGATATGAAATGAAAATAAAAAAAAACACATATAGTGTCTTTAACGACTGAAAACACTTGGATTAGTATTTTTTAAGAGGATTGAAAATCAGAATATAATGTTCACAGCTATGCCCCTGTATCTATAAAGGGAACAGGATGCTATGTTGCACCCCGTGTTGGATTCCCATGTTGGGACAGCGTTGTTGGACCCCCATTTGTCCATGATGTTGTCCATAGAGAGCTGTCTCAGTCACTGATGGGAAAATTATATCAACCACTGTGTCATTCACTAAAAGCTAAATCATATCAACTCACAGACACTGTTGTTACAGTTTAACCTCAGTTACTGTGATCAGTCTTGTTATTGTGGTCAGTCCTTTTACCCTGGTCAGTCTTGTTACCGTGATCAGTTCTGTTACCGTGGTCAGTCCTGTTACTGTGACCAGTCCTGTTAATGTGATCAATCGTGTTTCTGTGATCAGTCCTGTTACTGTGATCAGTTCTGTTACCATGATCAGTTCTGTTGCAGTAGTCAGTCCTGTTACCTTGGTCAATCCTGTTACTGTGACCAGTCCTGTTAATGTGATCAATCGTGTTACTGTGATCAGTCCTATTACTGTGATCAGTTCTGTTACCATGATCAGTTCTGTTACCGTGATCAGTTCTGTTACCGTCGACAGTCCTGTTACCCTGGTCAGTCCTGTTACTGTGACCAGTCCTGTTAATGTGATCAATCGTGTTACTGTGATCAGTCCTGTTACTGTGATCAGTTCTGTTACCGTGATCAGTTCTGTTACCGTCGACAGTCCTGTTACCCTGGTCAGTCCTGTTACTGTGACCAGTCCTGTTAATGTGATCAATCGTGTTACTGTGATCAGTCCTGTTACCGTGGTCAGTTCTGTTACCATGATCAGTTCTGTTGCAGTAGTCAGTCCTGCTACCCTGGTCAGTCCTTTTACTGTGACCAGTCCTGTTAATGTGATCAATCGTGTTACTGTGATCAGTCCTGTTACCGTGATCAGTTCTGTTACTGTGATCAGTTCTGTTACTGTGATCAGTTCTGTTACCGTGATCAGTTCTGTTACCGTGGTCAGTCCTGTTACCGTGGTCAGTCCTGTTGCTGTGACCAGTCCTGTTAATGTGATCAATGGTGTTACTGTGATCAGTCCTGTTACTGTGATCAGTTCTGTTACCGTGGTCAGTCCTGTTACCGTGGTCAGTCCTGTTACCGTGGTCAGTCCTGTTACCGTGATCAGTCCTGTTAATGTGATCAATCGTGTTACTGTGATCAGTCCTGTTACCATGATCAGTTCTGTTACCGTGGTCAGTCCTGTTACCGTGATAAGTCCTGTTACCGTCGGCAGTTCTGTTAAAACGACCAGTCCTGCTATCGTGATTAGTCCTGTTACCCTGGTCAGTCCTGTTACCGTGACCAGTCCTGTTACAGTGATCAGTCCTGTTACAGTAGTCAGTCCTGTTACCCTGGTCAGTTCTGTTACTGTGACCAGTAGGGATGCAACGTTACAGGGTATCTAAGGTTCAGCACGTATTGCAGTTCTTGAGTCATGGTTCGGTCCGGTTCAGATGCAGAGCCCGGCTGTGCACCATAACATAACTGGAGCTCATGCAGAACTTTCAGTAAATAAGTTTGTCCATTCCTAAGTCATGTGTCACATTGTGTGTCACTGCCTTCCTACTTCCATGCGTCCTATACGTTGGAATGAACATTTCTCAATTAATCCACCAGAGGGCGCCGTGCTTAATTACCATACTGGACAAATACCATGAAGAAGAGCACTTTTTTTTTTTTCGAGAAGAAGAAGAACAAAGTCAATAATAACAAACATGGTGATGATGGAGAAGGTTTTACTAATGTGGATTCACTGTGCGTTGTTTTTCGAATGTCTTTCTCCCATTGTCGCCGTAGTTGATCCTAAAACCAAAGTGTTCCCACACTGTGGACTTGGAAAAGGATGATGCCTCTTCATATTTTCTTTTTTTGAAGTCCCGTTTGCTTGCCATCATTGTTTGTAGCCTACTTGCCGGCTTTGCTCTCTTGGCTCTGCGGCTTGGTCCTTAGCTCAGGCACGACCACCGTAGTTTATGGTTGCTTGTTACAACTTTTTTTTTCTGATGCTGACCATTTTTTTTCTGATACCTTTTTCCCTGACACCTGACTCTGACTCTGAAAGGAGGATGTCCTAAAATGTGTGCCGTACTGCTCTCTCTACTACCCTTACTCCAGATTATCTCTTATCGCACAGCATGGGTTAGTTGGACCAAGTTTAACAACTAAAGTTTTGTGACAGGCGCACGGAAATACCGCCATTTGCCGTCGTGTATTGAACCGAACAGGGCGTATTGAACGGTTCAATAAAATATAGATTATCGTTGCATCCCTAGTGACCAGTCCTGTTACTGTGATCAGTCCTATTACAGTAGTCAGTCCTGTTACCCTGGTCAGTCCGGTTACCATGACCATTCCTGCTAATGTGATCAGTCCTGTTACTGTGGTCAGTCCTGTTAATGTGATCAGCCCTGTTACAGGTATCAGTCATTTTACGCTGGTCAGTCCTGTTACCA
Source organism: Ostorhinchus cyanosoma (assembly GCA_029814465.1). Classification (NCBI taxonomy): domain Eukaryota; kingdom Metazoa; phylum Chordata; class Actinopteri; order Kurtiformes; family Apogonidae; genus Ostorhinchus; species Ostorhinchus cyanosoma. Next base: position 527 of record JAPTYQ010123867.1, on the reverse strand, counting down.
TGATCAGTCCTGTTACCCTGGTCAGTCCTGTTACCGTGATGAGTCCTGTTACCCTGGTTAGTCCGGTTACCACTACCAGTCCTATTACGCTGATCAGTTCTGTTGCTTTGGTCAATCCTGTTACCCTGCTTAGTCCTGTCACCATGACAAGTCCAGTTATCATAATCAGTCCTGTTACCATCATCAGTCCTGTTGCAGTAGTCAGTCCTCTTATCGTGATCAGTTCTGTTATAGTAGTCAGTCCTGTTACCACGATCAGTCCTGTTACAGTAGTCAGTCCTGTTACCGTGATCAGGCCTGTTTCAGTAGTCAGTCCTATTACCTTCGTCAGTCGTGTTACAGTAGTCAGTCCTGTGACAGTGATCAATCTTGTTCCTGTAATCAGTCCTGTTACAGTAGTCAGTACTGTTACCATAATCAGTCCTGTCACAGTAGTTATTCCTGTTACCACGACAAGTCGTGTTACAGTTGTCAGTCCTATTATCATGATCAGTCCTGTTACCGTAATCAGTCTTGTTACTGTAGTT
>JAPTYQ010123852.1:0-16261 GCA_029814465.1 Ostorhinchus cyanosoma | reverse complement strand
AGATTTTTATTTTTACACGCCAAATGTAAAATTTACCCGCATTTGGCGGATGGTCGGGTGTTAATTTCATGCCCTGGCCCTATAAAAGGTTAAATGTGCTTTTTCAATGAATCTGCAGCCTCAAGTCATCCGCACACACATTTCACAGTAAATAAATGAATTACGAAGCTTAACTGTGTCACTGCAGATCCGTGTTCCCACTGTCCTCCTTTGTTGCTTTATTTTACAACCTGAGTTTGGCCCAGATCTCCAGTTTATGCCTGAGACAGTTGAGAGATAACATATGGCAGAGAAGAAGATAGCCTCTTGGACTATTATGATGTAATTTATAAAGCTTAATATCCTCTACAAGAACAGCTTAGAATGTCACAACAGAGAGGAAATAGAAGCCTAAAGTTGTATCGCCCATTCTGTTGAAATGATCATGTTAAAGTGAGTAGAAGTGCAGCCTGTTGAGCCTGTTGAGTTTCTGTAAGAGCTGCAGCTGAAGCAGGAGGAGGTCCCATGTGGAGCTGACAGGACGCATAGATCACATCCGGGGCTGGTTTATTCTAATAACGAAACGACCAACCCGGAAAAAAAGACAACTCTCCTGTAATCCGATCATACAAACAATCAGGCGAGAGTGTGAGAGTCTGATGCACGATCGAAGCCGTTTGTAGAAGCTGTTAGATAGTTTTTTTCGTGTCATGTTTGCGTGGGTCACAACCGAGTGTGTCCTGTCCGCTGCGTAGCCGTGCGGGGCGCTGGCTGTGGCGCACACTGACTCTCCACGGCGGGTGAGTTTACTGTGGCACTTTGAGACTGGCTAAGTATGTGTGTGTGTGTCTGTGTGTGTGTTCGTGTGGATGGTACAGTAGGTGTGGCAGGTCGTTGGATCTGTTCTGTCAGTACAGGCCATTGGAGCCGAACAAAAGTAAGGTTTGTCTGTCACTTCAACTTTTCCTGCGTGTTAATATTCACACCTAAGATCATCAGACGTGGACTTGAGTTTGTTTCTGTCCTGTAAATCTAATCTGAAGCTTCATTGTGTAAGTAGAGCAATGAATAATGTATCCTGCAGTGTAAGGAAACATTAATTATTACTTCTATGGCTTAAAAAAAGACTTAAAAATCTGCTTTTTATCATCTTTAAAATGTTTGCAAACATTTCAGTCAATCTGGAGTAAAGTTGAAGCTGAGCACAAGTAAAGCAGATGTGTAAACTGAGTGTGGGTGGGTTTCACTTCACTGCCCTGGAAGTGGTAAAGGCAATGTCATGATGTCAGTGTTGTGATCTCCACACTGTATTCTGTCTTTTTAGTCACAAATTGTGTTGAAAAACATTTATAAGTTCACACAATCCAACTGCATTTCAAAGACACTGCCTTGAATCATCGTTTAAAACAAAGAGTGACTTATATTCCATGATAGTGTTTTGCCAGAAGTGCCACAGCATCACCGCTTCTTCTCTCTGTGTGGGTTAAACCAGGTCTTCTCTGATACCCCGAACGGTTTGTGCGTGGAATACCAGTCTCAGAGCTGGTATCTCCATGACCTTTGTGGTATTGTTTTCACTTTCCCATAACCCCTATACTGTCTGCACAAACCAAGACATTTTGCACCTTTAACCTGTTTTAGTGTCAAAAAAACCAAAACAACAACCCAAGTATCTGACACATCAGAAGAATCAAATGTCTGAATGCAGTTTCAGAATGAGGCATTTTCCTAACCATCATGTTAAAAATAGTTCCATGGGGGTTCCATCAGTACAGCTAAGATGCATCTGAATGTGTTGTTATGTCTGTTGTCACCTCGTATTTGTTTTGGTGACAGTAATGTTAATGTTTTTATGGGAATGTGGTCAATATCCATTTTTCAAAAAGGTTTTAGACTAAGATAATGTGTAGTTCTGACATAATTCTGATTGTGTTTTACATTCAATTATATGGCATGATCAATGGTGTAGAGAACTATTAGTCAAAAACTGTATCAAAGTATAAAATTGAGGTACTTGTACTTTTTTACTCCATTACCATTATTAGCAACTTTACACAGCTAATACTTACTTTGCAGATTTTTTTCATCACTATAAAATAAGTCACCAAACAAATAATGATGTATTACTGAAGATTAAGGGGGGGAAAATTCTCTATTTATTTTTTGTCCAAGTCACTCATCTCTAAGTATGTTAACTCTTGTGTTGCTCACATTGCTATATTGTCACCAGTCCCTTCAAGAGAATCACATGTACAGGAAAATTACAATACTTAATGTCAAAAATCTGCTTTGACTCCTTTTATTCTGCCGATAAGACGTATGAGTTTGTGATGTTGAACACCAGTTGCAGGAGCTGTAAATTTCCCCAGCAACTAGAGAATGAGATAAAATGGAGGTTTTACCATGCCAAAAACTCCCCTGACTCCCTTCTGAAGAATAAAAAAAACATTTATAGAAACCCTAAAAACCCAACTAAATTGAAGTGTCCTCAGCATACCTGTGTGTCTGCACTGAATGACTGAGCTAAATTTTGTTGCTGACAAATGGGTCAGTCAGTAAGCAGCTCAGTGATTCACATGCATGGCATCATCTTAATGAATACATCTCACCAGCTAACCCCCCCTCCACCACCCCCCTCGTTTTTTTTTGTTTTTTTTTTCCCATTCCCTCCCTCCTCTCCTGCCCTCTCCTCTCTCTTCTCTGGCCAGTGGAAATGTGCGTGTGTGCAGATCTTGAGTGCAGTCTGTAATTTTTGGCTGTGGTGGAGGGCCTCAGCTCAGCCTCGGGCTTCAGGGTTTGCTGCTCAGCCTCAATCACGTCACATGAAAAACTGCTGAGTGTGAGCGAGTCTTTTTCTTCCTATGTGTGTTTTTGTGTATTTGAGCAACTAATGAAAGATAGTTTATCCTCCACATCTGTCCGTCTCTGCCTCTCCAATCTGTCTCTTACCGTCAGTTGTCCGCTAAACATTTTGCTCCTTGTCTGACCTGAGTCTCTGTCTGTCGGTGTGTCTCAGTGATATGTGATAGCAGCAGCATGCCGTATCTGGACCGGCTGAACCGTGTATGTGGCTTCCTGGACATTGAGGAGAAGGAGAACAGCTGCCGATTCCAGAGGCGATACTTCATCCTCGACACGCAGGAAAATGCTTTGCTGTGGTATATGGACAACCCTCAGGTGCTCCACGCATAAATGCATAACACAAACTTGTACAAACACCAAAAGGAAGTGAAATTGACCAATAGCAGGCATGTAACCTTGGACTCTGAGCCAATGAAGGGTCTGTGTGTTTGTGTTTGCCTGCAGAACCTTCCTCTTGGAGCCAGCTTTGTTGGCAGCTTGAAATTAACCTACATCTCTAAGGTAAAACGTTCTTTTCCCCGTCTGGTCATGATCAGATCTGATCAGCAGAAAGATAATCCTCTGTGACATGTACATCTAAAACTAAGCAGGAGGAATTCATAGAGTGCACAATCAGAAACATGCAAATGGAATGCACGAAATGATCAATCTGGAGTTAGCTGTGCTTGTAGTGCAGAGCGAAGGCAGACTTTGTGAAGACTTTGTGAAGTTTTCCAGATGTCAGTGCACTCGCTGAGCTAACCAAAGATAATGACATCTGGCTTCACTGCGCTGTAGTGCTGACAGTTCCTCTATGGACACTCTGAATCAAATCGATGTCAGGGAATGAAAAATGTCTTCTCTCTATTTTTTATCACTAGTTTTCAGTTTCTGACAAAAAAGGTACATTTATATAAGGATGTTTGTGTATGATGTGCATATATTTATGTTTTTATCTTCCTTTTTTGTTGTAAATAAAAAAACTGTTGATAAAGGGTTTGTTAAAGGCTCCTTTCTGTCTTCTGTTCAGGTGAATGAAGCTACAGCAAAGCAAAAGCCCAAGACTGAGTTCTGCTTTGGTAAGTATGTCTGCTTTTTAGCTGGAAGGAAACACTGAGTCATTCTTATGCAGCAGCACAAACAGCATTAATTTTTATTTACACATGTGGTTAAAATTGCGTAATATGGTTAGTGTTCATATTCATGGCATTAATTTCTATTTCTGTAGTTATCAATGCAGTATCCCGGCGGTACTTCCTCCAAGCCAATGATGTGACTGACATGAGAGACTGGGTTGCTGCTCTCAACAAGGCCAGCAAGATCACTGTGAGTGTAAAAACACACACCTGCATGTATGCATGTCATTTCAAGGAGGAGTTTGACAGTGATCGACAGGTTAGAGGAGGAATCAGTTGTACTGCTGTGTGGTTAAAGTGGAGTAGCAGTTATCGATGAGGGATTCTTTTCCACCTGAGTAGAGGAAGCTGCAGTTTGTGGTTGTGTGACTGAACCCAGATTGGCCTGGGCGGGGGCATGTGGCCCACACATACATTCTGTCACTCACTTGGTGTCAAAGGAAATTGCCAATGTGCAAGTTTATAACTGATGACACACATCACTGTGGTGGAGGTGTAAAAACACTGTCACAAGTAAACTGTTTTGTTCATTTGCATATTATTTGTTTGTTCACTGAGATGACCATGGCTTTGTTGACTGATGACACCCAGATGTCTCATGATTGCAGATGCCAGAAAAGACTGTTTCTCTTCTTCTCTCACCTGCACAGCAACACAGGAAGCAGAGCTGCTCACTCTTTCTTTCACTTCCCCTTGTATAAGAGGCGGTTTCTGACGGATTTTCTGTACTGGTTTGGCCTCAATGAAACATGCTCTGAAAATATTGCAAAAGCAGAATGGACCAAATTTAGAAAAGGAATAGACTCGTGAAATACATGAATGAATTAAAACCAGCATGTTTCAAATAAGACTCTTAATGTGATATTTTTATGATATACCCATGTGGCTCTATGAAATGCCTTTTCAGTTTTTGTTTTTGTTGGTACTAGCATGACATTCTGCCCTGTTGACTGTCATCCTTTTTATCATTGTTGCCATGACACAAAAGGGGTTAAATAACAACAATAAAACACTGGTACCAGGACTCCATTTTTATTTTTTTTTTACGATTTTAGTATTCACAGTTTCTCAGCTATGCATCATGCAATTGTGTCTTTTTTTTCTAAGCAAATTAAATGGACAGCACTGTAAAAATAGACAATGAAAAACCCATTAATGGTTTTGATGCTTTCATGGAGATTGTCTTGTGGTGCAGAAATCCCAGTGGGGATTAAACTACTAACCCCTTGCAGTCAACAGCAAATTAAACCACTGATCTGAGAATCTTGCTGATTCGGTTAACGTTATCCTACCTGTTTCTGTGCTGACAGGTTCCCAAGTCTGGACCTGCACCTCCCAGGACTGATGTGACAGCAGTAATCACCGACACTCAGGCAGGGAGGAGGCAGCAGGCTTATAAGACGGAGATCATAGGTGGGGTGGTGGTGCATACTCCCATTCAGGTAAAGTAGACACACAGCTGAATGAAAAAACTTGCCAACATTGTCTTTTTCTGTGTAAATATGACCAAATGTGATCAGATTTTTAAACAAATGAGGTTAAAGCATTAATCTTGTTCATTCATTTACTGGATAATGATCCAATGTAAAAATCTGTGTTTGGCAAAATTATGGGAACTTTTAGGATCATAATTTAATTTGAAGTAGATGTAGGAGTGTTTCTTATTTGTGTGAAAACAGGGCCTTCACTAGTCAAGTTATCCAAGTTCTGGAAAGCACAGATCTATGAAAGCGTGTCATGGCTTCAGAAAAGGAGATTTCTGAAGAACTTCGAAGAAGAGTTGTCATAATCACCAAGATTAAAAGGGTTAAAGAAGAATTTGGACTCCACCAATAGATTGTCAGACAGATGGTACACAAATGGAGAAGATTTAGCACCATTGTCAGCAGTTCATTGACAAAATGTACTAGTTTGAGATGACATAATCCACCTCAGACTTTATAAAAAATAAAGCAAACTTTGAGGAGAACATTGAATAACAATGGTCTACATGGCAGAGTTGAAACGAAGAAGTCTCTACTCCTGCTCAAAAAGGAGTAAATGTATGAACACCTTTAATGTTTTTACCTTGTGTAATTATGTTGTCTTTGTGTAGTTTTATTACTTGGATGAAAATTTGATCATGTTTTAGGTCATGTAGAAAAAGAAAATAGGCTTCATGTTTCACAAAGTTGCAAATGAACATGGTTACTAATACCAATAGTTACCAATAGATTTTGATTTAAGGAACCTTTTTCGATGTTTTCATCTTGTTTCTATGTGTTTTGGCAAAACAAAAAGTACAAATTCTGCCATGTTCCCAAAAACCCTGCAGTGTAATATGTAAATTGAGATATTTTGATGTTGGTGGTTATTCTGACCATGATGAATGTAATTATGATGAGGGTGGCGTTTGTGAATGTTTCAGAATGAGGGCGAAGATACAGAAGGGAGAGACAGGAAGGGCAACAGGCCAGGAGTACTGAGGTGTGGTTACTGTGTCAAACAGGGAAACGTGGTGAGTCCTCTGCTACATTTGATTAACTTTGTGTATGAATAAATCAACATCATTTTGAGGCTACATTGTGGTGTGTGTTTTTCAGAGGAAAAGCTGGAAGCGGCGGTTTTTCACTCTGGATGATAACGCTGTTAGTTACTACAAGTCTGAGATGGTGAGGAGCCAGAGTTAACTGCATTTCCTTTGCTTCACTGTTACTTTTGTATGACTATGGTCTGTTTCTGCCTATGTGTGTCATACCTTTGTGTTTACATATATGTCCCAGGACAAGGAGCCTCTTCGAGCTGTTCCACTGAGGGATATTCAGAAGGTCCACGAATGCCTCGTCAAGTCAGGGTGAGTCAAATGTGACTCACTCAAGACACATTCACTTAACTTTTTTATTATTTTTCAATTTTCATATTTCCATCTGATTAGCAAACCTACTGTCCTTGTAGCCACTGATATATTTTAGTAGAATTTATTTTCAGAAAGACAGATTGATGGTTTTTTAATTCTTTTGCTCAAGGTGTTTTTATTGACAACTGAAGTCATATAAAGTGTCATACATTACAGAATGTGTCCACCCCCTCCAACAGCTACTGCGTTCCAATGGTACACCATCCAAACAGGATCAGTTAATAGCAAGAACAATCACATGTACATGTGAATCAGTCCAACAGTTAGAAAACATAGCATATGGGCCAAGGTTTTGTCACAGCAACCTGGATTTGATGAGTATGAATTGTATTACTGAAATATATGCAACAGCTGTCAAATTGTTTCCCTTACTAATAAGATGTATATCTTCTGTCATAACTTCAAACAGCCATAGGGCTGAGCTTTGTTTTATCAGTGTTTTTTTTGTTTTTAGAACTTCATCCTAAAATAGGTGTCTTGAGTAAAAACATTCTCAAGTGTTTCTACTCTTTTTGTGTCCATCAGGGACCTTTTGCTGAGAGACAACCTGTTTGAGATCATCACCAGCTCAAGAACCTTCTACATTCAGGTAGACATTTTTTTTTCAAAGAGCCACAGATTAAGAGCAGAGCAGGTGTATGTGTTGTTATGTTTTGACATAAATGCTCTGCTGCTGATGTGTGTCACAGACTCTTTTTTAAGAGGATGAAAAGTTTGTTTTTGTGAAAATGGACACTGCCATCTGTTACCATAACAACAAAAACATCCTGTTCCTTCCCCTGGGAGAACAGCTGACTGAAATGGTTCTGGTCGGATCAGATAGGAAGTAAGACAGCAAGCATGAAGATGTATATTTTTGTGCTGGAAAAAAAGGAAGCATGACAAACATTGAGTAAACTTAAAAAAAACCTACATAAACAGAAATAGATTAAACAGCTCACGGCTGTAGCGGTAGTAACGAACCATAATTTAGAACTAAACATGAACCTAAAACCTTGATATGTAATGTTTCAGTATTTAAAATAGTAGTTTTCTTCAATGTTTAGATTCAGAGAAGTCCATTTTCTTTCATTTAATAACACTTGATTTACTCTGTTTTGGAAACTGTCAATGGTGTCCTACTGATACAAATGTTACTTCATTAGAGTGAAATAAAATACTGTATAATTAAATGTACCCTTCAAGCATGAATTCTGCTTGAACAATGTGATAGATTTTCATTGGCAGCACAGCGTTAGTAAAAACCCATGATCCCACCAGAATTCACTTCATGCTTGTTTTATTTCTGTTTTGATTAAGTGACACCTAGTGGCAGAAATGAAAACATGTGTTTGACATTGTATCGTTTTATTTTAATAATCAACCAGCATATTGTGCATATCAGCACTAATATATCTATACTAGGCAAATGTCTACCATGCCGATGTATTGGTTCATAAAGCATGAAAAGACCACAACAAATACTTTTGTTTACTTAGATAAGACTAGATTGATTCAATTAATCTTTTGATAACTCATTTTTATATTGTTGCAGTCCAATGGTAAGAATGGGGCCGCACAACACATGTCATAATGACTGAGGTATAATTAAATACATTGCAATACTCTGAACAAGTGATTTACTACAATTTTAAGTAAATTTTTAGTAAAAGTGCCAGAGTTTGAGGAGGGACACCATCATTTGCTCAGAAGTTACTCAGTCATCTTCTGAACCGCTTTATCCTCGATAGGGTCGCAGGGGTGCTGGAGCCCATCCCAGCTACCTATGGGTGAAGGCGAGGTACACCCTAGATGAGTCACCAGTTCATCGCAGGGCTGACATATACAGACGAACAACCAATCACTGTTCCATTCACACCTATGGGCGCTTGTAGCTTACCCAATTAAACTATTAGTGCATGTCTTTGTTTGGTGGGAAGAAGTCTGAGTAAAACTTTGAGTCAATTGACTGAAGATGGATTACAACACTGCCTTCTCCCATTGTTGTAATTCAGACAAGTGCATTATCTTTTCATGTAAACTATGATCAGTGATGTTTAGAACCAATACAGTTTCACAAAATGTAATATTGCAACGCTCAAATGTACTAATATTTTCTTAATCCATATTTAGACAGATTCTCCAGACGAGATGCATGGCTGGATCAGAGACATCGAGATGAAGATCCAGGACTTCAGAGGTCCCTCTAAGGTAACTTTTCTTTTCAAGACACCAGTAACAAAATCTGAATATAAAAAGGTTTGTAAAAATATATGTTGTTTTTCTTTTCTTACTGAAGTCCTTTAAGCGTGCGTCCTCCCTGTATCGGAGTCAAGCCACCGTAGCGTCCCGCACTCAACAGGGTGATGAGCGCAGACCCCCTCTTATGAAATCCTGTTCTGTGGCCCCGGGCTGGCAGCCGTGGACGCCTGTGCCCCCATGTGAACCCTCTATCCTGGATGGAGACGAGGATGATGGTGCTTTCAGCCCTGTTCCCACATTACCTTCCCTCTCCTCCTCCTCCACCTCTTCCTCTACTTCCTCGTCCTCCAATTCGCTCTCGACACCTGCCCCTTGTTCCAACGCCCCTCCAGTAGCTTCCTCCAGCGGACTGGGGATTGTCACAGCGTCAGGAGACGTGGCGAGTGAGCGGCGGAGGCACCGCTCTCAGCCTCAGCCCCACACCGGCTGCAGCTTCCCCTTCAGCCTGGACGATGACAGCATCCGCACAACAGACGTCTAGTTCAGTGAGGTCTGCAGGCTCCTGTGTGGACATAAGTGTTGGTACCTGCTTTAAAATGAATGTGACTGTTTATAAAAAGTATTCCCTGCTATTGAAGTAACACTGTGACCACCTGCCCCAGTGCCATGAGCTGTGATTGGCCCCCCCGTCCCACTGGGGAGTTTGGGGTAACTGATCTTGTAGCTGTGTTTTTAAAGGATAAATGGAGACAGAGAGGTTAGTCGCTCACAAGACTGTGAAAACATATGATGGTGTGTATTTTAGTACAACTTCCTCTAGAAACTTGAATAATCGTGTTTGTAATTGTTCTTGCAGATTTGGCACATGCTTCAAACCTTTCCTCATGCACTTGGCTTCCATCATCAACATGTCTGCTAAGGATTCATAGACAAGTATTTAAAGGCACTTAGTCATACCCATACCCAACTTTTATATTCAAGTTTATGTTTACTAAAAGCTTTTAATTGATATGGTCCGTTTGGTTTATGTAGAGCCCAGCACTGTTTTCCCTTTTGTTTTCACGTTGAGTGGAAGCCTGACGTAACATTATCCTCATCAATATTTAACAAGCATTTTATTACTACAATTTTATCAGGTGTCCGGGGGAAAGTGTCCTGGATGTCTCATCTCATAAAAGAGGTGCACATTGCTTTTATAGGCTACCATAATAATACAGCTGTGTTTAGATGGTACTTAATGAAGAATGTTCTGCCAACATCGAAGTACAGCTGATTGACTAGTTCACACATTTGTAAATGTGATTTTCCTGTTGCAGCGTTATGTGGGAAATGTGCCACTACTTCTGGTAATTTAAATATAATTTCGCACTTTGCTCTCCTTATTTGTACTTGTTTTAATTGTTATAGTTGTTTGTTCTATGCTTAACAGCATTCACACATATTGCAGCTTCCTCTGACATGCTTCAGATACTTTGTGTTGTTACACAATAGTCACAGTCCCATCCCCGCTCAGGTTCGCCTCAAACTTCACTGATGTGGTACCACGCTTCATACTCATTCCTGTTTAATGAAGTGCGCACTTGACTACCTGCTTATAACGTTCATTTTCTTCCTTGTATATTAAATATTGCTTTTTATTTTTGCTGTGTGGTCTATCTTTGATTAGCTTATGTCAGTTTAATGCTATGCTATCTAGTGACCTGTCAGGCGTCTTGACCAAAGTAAATATGAAGTTGGTGAAGTGATGTAGGAATACTTTAAATTCTCACCATTTTTCCTCCCCTAAAGGGCATTAATGACCAAGTGCCAGGCGTGCAGAGGTTTGAGGCCAACATATTTGACCTTTAACATTGTCACCTTAAACATGCTGACACACACACAGGCACACGTATACACAGTGTAGTGCCCAGAGGTTTTGTTAAGTGAAGTGTTTCACACAGCGAGAGCAAAGGTCCATTAGGTAAAATGCCTTCCAACTCCATCCTGACCTCTGTCCACTTCCCTCTCTGCCTCCCAGTGCAGCTGTGTGTCTGCACGGTTTAAAATGTCTCCACAGAACAGCGTAAATTGTGTCAGTAGGTAAAAAGGCCCTCGGTGCCTCTGAAATGTCAGCTGTGGTTAAATGAGTTTTGAGTTTGTTAAAAGACTGAGAGAAATCCAAGCAAAAAATAAAATGTGGCTAAATCAATCAATGCTAAGAAAATTAAATTAGCTTAATTATGGGGAGCAGAAAGGTGATAAGCAAGAGTATTATAATCAATGAAAACTGTAATTAATAATTTAAAAAAAAACATGAAAACTAAAAGCTACAGTGAACAATGCAACACAAACCAAAAAGATAAAAATGAGAGACATAATTGCAGGTAAATATCAGTTTTGTTTTTGTACTTCTCCCCCCATGATATTAATTCTTGTTCTATATGAATAAAATAACATTGCAAAATAAGGGACTTTAAATGAACAATGGTTTAGTCAATGCAATCTTTCTCACTACCTCTATCATCTTCTATAAATAAAGGCTTTTCTCACCTGGAAAAACTGAAGCAAAGCAAAAACTCAAAGCTAATTCATTCCCCCAAATAAAAATAAACCAACTGAGGCACTTGTTAACCTTAATTCAATAATACTAAATATTGCAGTGTGTGTGTGTGTTAATTGCTTTTATGGTATTTCTTGCTTATTTTCTCTGAACCTCAGTAAAAATAGTTGTTACTCTGATGAAAACTAATGAGATCCTGAGTCAATAAATAAACTGATCTAATATCAAAAACCAAACTAAAAGCATCATTTAGGAATGGAAATGAATCGCATCTTCACACTAGAATAACTTAGATCTAGTGGAAAACTTCAACCTCATCCCCAGACTCTGACATAAACCCTTAAACATAATCATCTTTTGTGACTTTCTCATCTCTGTGACTGTTCCTCATGTCTCTAGTGCACAGTGACACGTAAAAAAACACAAAGAAGGCCATTATATAAAGCCTGGAAAAAGCCAACCAAAATACGCCTCCGAGGTTGAAATCTTTGTCTCTGCCCAAACATAATGAAAAGGTCACTTAGCACTTCAGTTTGACGCCTGTGAGTGACAGGCATCTCTAAAGGGCAGAGCAACGCACTGCACCCTTAAATGTTAATATTCCCACATGGATGAGCCTGCAGAATGCACCCACCCTCTGCATCTGAGTCTGATGTCACTTTGAAATGTTACTGCAAATTCAGGCGTGCACCTGGGCCGTTGTTCTTGGTTGCATGTGTGTTTTATTTTTCTTCTCAAGATTTTGGAAAATGAACCCTCTGTGTGCATGATGAAGTCAGTGACATAGGGGTGTTTTTGTTTCTCTTGGACTCTGTCCCTCTTATTTCCTTCCAGCTGTTTCTCCTTTGTTTACAAAAGAAATCCACTAGAGGGAGCTACAACACACCACACCTCATATACTGTGGCGTGTAACAGCTGCACCAGGAGGAAGAAATCCAGTTAAAGGTACAAGGAACTCATAAAGCAGTCATCCACACCTTTAGTAACACCTAAATACACAGAATTATACACGCAAATTTATGTCATTCAGAATTATGCACATTACAATAGTACATTAATGATAAGAATTAGGGTGAAGAGGTTTCCCTTGAAAGCCTTAGAATGAAAACATGAAGTTCTTTGAAGTTTTGCGCATGTTTTTAGCCTTTTGGTAATATATAAAACTCATACCACAACTTTATATTAACACTAGAGTGAACGCTTTATCAGAAAATTCATGCTAAGCAAACAACAAACTATTATCAAAAGCACACCAGAATTACATTTTAGATAGTTGGAAAAACAAACAGCAAGTAATTATTTTCTAGGTATGTACATATTACAGCCAATATTATAGGCTACATATATTTATTATGTATAGTTACTTGCATGTTTTAGGGATGATTTTTATGTGTCGGTGCATGAAAATATTTGTGAAAAATGTGCCTGAAATGGAAACTCCAGCCAAAAAAAAACCCCAACATCTAAATGATGGAGTATATTTACAAAGTTTCAGTAATAATATATCACCTTTAATCATCTATAACTTTAAAATACACAGTTGCCCATGAAGCTGATTTTATTTTCAGACCGTTCCTCTTTTTATTACTTTTTCTACACATCAGTAATCACCTTTGACCAGGTTTAATGATTACAAACTGAGCCTCAGTTACACTTTATCTATCGAGATTTAATCATATTGTCACAGTCATTTCACGAGAAGAGGTAAACATTTTATCCCAACTTTATGGGCAACAGCGTGTATGATTAGTTTAAGATTATCATACAATAAATAGGACAATCACACTTTATTTCAGTTATTTATTTTTGTTTTTGTTTTTTGTTTTTTTACCATAGATTATATATCCTGTGCACACTCTCATTTACAGTGATCAGATATTATTTGCAGTGACATTCTAAAGGGGACTATACCATTGGTTGTAGCCTGTGGAAAGGAGACTAGTCCAACCTAACGTGTTTAATATGAAGTCACATTAACGTGGAGCAGGTTTTTCCTTCATCTGGACTTGGAGGCCCCGTCTGGACCGCTGCCAAACCCCCACCTTCTGCAGTTCCCACATCAGACCACCTTACAGGGGAGGGGGTTGGAATGTATTTTGCCCTGTGTGATGTGATTGTTTGCAGAGAAATGGGTTGACCTTGCCCTCTGATGCCACACACACACATGCACACACTCGTTCTGGCCGAGCCGAAGGTGTGTGAGACAGACCTGCTGAGTGCAGGAGGTCTGGGACCCCTTCACCACTTCCTCCAGACAGAGAACAGAGGATCCAGTCAGCTGAAGCCAGGATGGGACAATAATGAGCAGAGCAGCAGCCGCCACCTCATTCCAGGTATTATTGAAACCTGCACCTCTCACTTTTATTCCGCCTTCAGGACAAAACAAAGGGACGAGAGTTTCATTCCAAAGTTTTTTATTCTTGGAATTTTATCCGACACAATAGGTAAAAATAAACGATGCTATGGAAGAAAATATCTTAAGATTAACAGTAATGTAAATGAAAAATATAGTTTAATATGTATTAATATATTCATTCAATATACCTGACATATAAGTCATATAAATATTGATTAAAGAGCATACAGGAGGCAAATTATATAGACTACATAATTTACAAAATGCTTAAATTATGCAATCAAATTCGGACATAATTATATTTATGTTCTTATAAATATCACTTCCAGATCATAACGCAAAAAAGACTTTACAAACTGTCATTAATTATTATTCTAACTTAGATTTATGTTGGCCTACTTTATTAACTATAGCAGGTTTTATAATTTAAAAAAAAGAGAAGGAAAGATTGTTTTTTAAGTGATTGTAAAACAGGCCTAATTATTTGATTTGATAAATAATTCCTATTTTAGCAATGCAAAAAAAAAAAAAAGGAAAGATCATTTCTACAAAAACGTTGTCAGTTTTATCTACATGTAACGAATGTGACGTTTTACATCAGTCGGACACAGTCATCAAACCAAACTTTGTCCGGATGATTTCGCATCTTTAGTTCCAGACTAAAATGTAGATATTTAAAAGTTTCAGCGTTTAGTAATGAGAAGTTTGGTTGAAGACATATGTTAACTCCGAGGTTAACACTGATGTTAACTCTGAATAAATGCGTTTTTAAAATATTTTTTATAGATGACAAAAATCAAACAACAACAAACGTTGATTTTTCTTATTTCATTGCGATTTTCATAAAGGAAAATGACGAACCATAGAAAATAATGCAGTGAGTCATGACTTAAACTATTTTTGTTAACATCTGAAGAAAATAATTTAAATGGATTTTAAAGCGTGTATCATTTTGGAAAAACATTCAGAATTTATAGTTAAAATAAGTACAAATCAATAATTTGGTCTGTTTGGATTTCACTCCGGACACAAGGAGATTTTATTTTTATTAGACTTTTTATTAAACTAAGCCTGGATCTGAGTCCTGCCAACCCGTCAAAATAGTTTTCTTTAGTTTTTTTGTTTTGTTTTGTTTTTTTAAATTCAGTCTTTTTAATGGAGAAAACTTTCGACTAAAATGTAGTTTTACTTTATTTTATTATTTCCCCCCCTTATCAAGAATAAATGAGAAATGCAAAGTGCCTTATTGAAGCAAACCACTACACATCCACACATCCTGTTACCACCACAGTTTAACAGTTGCATCACTTAATTCTACTAGAGTCAATTTAAACTAAACTACAACTACTGTTTAAGCTCAGTGTCACTTTAAGTGTTTTTAAAGCCCAACATTTCATCACAGTAAATATGAATAATTTATCTGCAGTACCTCACGCTTCAGTGTTGGCGTTAAATCAGGACAAGGCGTGCGTGGTGGTTAAATAAATTGATAGGCCTATCAGATTGAAACTTGATAGGTCCACACACACACACACACACACACACACACACACACACACACACACACACACACACACACACACACACACACACACCCAGTGGCTGCGCGCTCTCAGTGCAGCGTCTGCTTGTCGTTGTTCGCAGAGGAAGCCTCACCGAGCTCCTGATAAAGGGACATCTATCACCGCGGAATTTGGGCTTTTAACATGGTAAGAACCTGCACTGAAGATGCTCTGTTGACCGAAATATTGGCTCGTGCATGCTCGTAATATTGAGTGTTTTACGCAGAGCAGGTCTCTACCTGCATTGATTGAATTCTATGTAGAAACTGGTCTGTATTGAATATATATCAATAGTCTACATAGACCACCATAAAATTCCCATAATTTCCAGGTTATATCTGCTAAAAGCCTTTATAAAATTAACACAGTCAACACCACAGGCCTGTTCTATTAATAAATACGGAATACAAACCAGTCCAAACATAGATTGGCACATTGTGGTCACAGTGAACGGCGTGGAGTGGACCAGACACCGGGACGCGCGACCGTGGAAGTCATACAAACAGGTACCGAAAGGATCGAGCGCTCTGACCTCCCGGTGACCCCTTCAACTTTCAACTCTGGATGCCCCTAGTTATCAGCATCTACTGTAATCCACTCAAAGTGATGCGCGCTCGCGTCACACCGACACTGCTGCTGCATCTGTGCGCGTCAATAATCTAAAATGTGTGTGTGTGTGTGTGTGTGTGTGTGCGTGTGTGTGTGCGTGTGTGTGCGTGTGCGTGTGTGTGCGTGTGTGTGTGTGTGTGTGTGTGTGTGTGTGTGTGTGTG